>CAUEHI010000025.1:7500-40701 GCA_958507055.1 Crioceris asparagi
ATAAAAGTGCAGAAATTGAAAAAAAACTTTAAATCGGAAACAAGATTAATTCTAATTTTTAGCTCTTAACTTGGTCTAAAATATCTGTTTTCAACATTTTATGACTAAATAAGCTATAATATGTCTAATCCACACATAAAAGTGCAGAAATTGAAAAGAAACTTGAAATCGGAAAACAAGATTATTTCTAATTTTTAGCTCTTAACTTGGTCTAAAATATTTGTTTTCAACATTTTATGACTAAATAAGCTATAATTTGTCTAATCCACACATAAAAAGTGCAGAAATTGAAAAAAAACTTTAAATCGGAAAACAAGATAATTTCTAATTTTTAGCTCTTAACTTGGTCTAAAATATCTGTTTCCAACATTTTATGACTAAATAAGCTATAATATGTCTAATCCACACATAAAAGTGCAGAAATTGAAAAAAAACTTTAAATCGGAAACAAGATTATTTCTAATTCTTAGCTCTTAACTTGGTCTAAAATATCTGTTTTCAACATTTTATGACTAATTAAGCTATAATATGTCTAATCCACACATAAAAGTGCAGAAATTGAAAAAAAACTTCAAATCGGAAAACAAGATTATTTCTAATTTTTAGCTCTTAACTTGGTCTAAAATATCTGTTTTCAACATTTTATGACTAAATAAGCTATAATATGTCTAATCCATACATAAAAGTGCAGAAATTGAAAAAAAACTTTAAATCGGAAAACAGATTATTTCTAATTTTTAGCTCTTAACTTGGTCTAAGATATCTGTTTTCAACATTTTATGACTAAATAAGCTATAATATGTCTAGTCCACACATAAAAGTGCAGAAATTGAAAAAAAACTTTAAATCGGAAAACAAGATTATTTCTAATTTTTAGCTCTTAACTTGGTCTAAAATATCTGTTTTCAACATTTTATGACTAAATAAGCTTTAATATGTCTAATCCACACATAAAAGTGCAGAAATTGAAAAAAAACTTTAAATCGGAAAACAAGATTATTTCTAATTTTTAGCTCTTAACTTGGTCTAAAATATCTGTTTTCAACATTTTATGACTTAATAAGCTATAATATGTCTAATCCACACATAAAAGTGCAGAAATTGAAAAAAAAACTTTAAATCGGAAAACAAGATTATTTCTAATTTTTAGCTCTTAACTTGGTCTAAAATATCTGTTTTCAACATTTTATGAATAAATAAGCTATAATATGTCTAATCCACACATAAAAGTGCAGAAATTGAAAAAAAACTTGAAATCGGAAAACAAGATTATTTCTAATTTTTAGCTCCTAACTTGGTCTAAAATATCTGTTTTCAACATTTTATGACTTAATAAGCTATAATATGTCTAATCCACACATAAAAGTGCAGAGATTGAAAAAAAACTTTAAATCGGAAAACAAGATTATTTCTAATTTTTAGCTCTTAACTTGGTCTAAAATATCTGGTTTCAACATTTTATGACTAAATAAGCTATAATATGTCTAATCCACACATAAAAGTGCAGAAATTGAAAAAAAACTTTAAATCGGAAAACAAGATTATTTCTAATTTTTAGCTCTTAACTTGGTCTAAAATATCTGTTTTCAACATTTTATGACTAAATAAGCTATAATATGTCTAATCCACACATAAAAGTGCAGAAACTGAAAAGAAACTTGAAATCGGAAAACATGATTATTTCTAATTTTTAGCTCTTAACTTGGTCTAAAATATCTGTTCTCAACATTTTATGACTAAATAAGCTATAATATGTCTAATCCACACATAAAAGTGAATAAATTGAACAAAATCTTGAAATCTGAAAACAAGATTATTTCTAATTTTTAGCTCTCAACTTGGTCTAAAATATCTGTTTTCAACATTTTATACTAATAAGCTATAATATGTCTAATCCACACATAAAAGTGAATAAATTGAACAAAAACTTGAAATCTGAAAACAAGATTATTTCTAATTTTTAGCTCTTAACTTGGTCTAAAATATCTGTGTTTAACATTTTATGACTAAATAAGCTATAATATGTCTAATCCACACATAAAAGTGAATAAATTGAACAAAAACTTGAAATCTGAAAACAAGATTATTTCTGATTTTTAGCTCTTAACTTGGTCTAAAATATCTGTTTTCAACATTTTATGACTAAATAAGCTATAATATGTCTAATCCACACATAAAAGTGAATAAATTGAACAAAAACCTTAAATCGGAAAACAAGATTATTTCTAATTTTTAGCTCTTAACTTGGTCTAAAATATCTGTTTTCAACATTTTATGACTAAATAAGCTATAATATGTCTAATCCACACATAAAAGTGAATAAATTGAACAAAAACTTGAAATCTGAAAACAAGATTATTTCTAATTTTTAGCTCTTAACTTGGTCTAAAATATATGTTTTCAACATTTTATGACTAAATAAGCTATAATATGTCTAATCCACACATAAAAGCGAATAAATTGAACAAAAACTTGAAATCTGAAAACAAGATTATTTCTAATTTTTAGCTCTTAACTTGGTCTAAATTATATGTTTTCAACATTTTATGACTAAATAAGCTATAATATGTCTAATCCACACATAAAAGTGAATAAATTGAACAAAAACTTGAAATCTGAAAACAAGATTAAAAATATCTGTTTTCAACATTTTATGACTAAATAAGCTATAATATGTCTAATCCACACATAAAAGTGCAGAAATTGAAAAGAAACTTGAAATCGGAAAACAAGATTATTTCTAATTTTTAGCTCTTAACTTGGTCTAAAATATCTGTTTTCAACATTTTATGACTAAATAAGCTATAATTTGTCTAATCCACACATAAAAGTGCAGAAATTGAAAAAAAACTTTAATCGGAAAACAAGATTATTTCTAATTTTTAGCTCTTAACTTGGTCTAAAATATCTGTTTCCAACAATTTATGACTAAATAAGCTATAATATGTCTAATCCACACATAAAAGTGCAGAAATTGAAAAAAAACTTTAAATCGGAAAACAAGATTATTTATAATTTTTAGCTCTTAGCTTGGTCTAAAATATCTGTTTTCAACATTTTATGACTAAATAAGCTATAATATGTCTAATCCACACATAAAAGTGCAGAAATTGAAAAAAAACTTTATATCGGAAAACAAGAATATTTCTAATTTTTAGCTCTTAACTTGGTCTAAAATATCTGTTTTCAACATTTTATGACTAAATAAGCTATAATATGTCTAATCCACACATAAAAGTGCAGAAATTGAAAAGAAACTTGAAATCGGAAAACAAGATTATTTCTAATTTTTAGCTCTTAACTTGGTCTCAAATATCTGTTTTCAACATTTTATGACTAAATAAGCTACAATATGTCTAATCCACACATAAAAGTGCAGAAATTGAAAAAAAACTTTAATCGGAAAACAAGATTATTTCTAATTTTTAGCTCTTAACTTGGTCTAAAATATCTGTTTTCAACATTTTATGACTAAATAAGCTATAATATGTCTAATCCACACATAAAAGAGCAGAAATTGAAAAAAAACTTTAAATCGGAAAACAAGATTAATTCTAATTTTTAGCTCTTAACTTGGTCTAAAATATCTGTTTTCAACATTTTATGACTAAATAAGCTATAATATGTCTAATCCACACATAAAAGTGCAGAAATTGAAAAGAAACTTGAAATCGGAAAACAAGATTATTTCTAATTTTTAGCTCTTAACTTGGTCTAAAATATCTGTTTTCAACATTTTATGACTAAATAAGCTATAATTTGTCTAATCCACACATAAAAGTGCAGAAATTGAAAAAAAACTTTAAATCGGAAAACAAGATTATTTCTAATTTTTAGCTCTTAACTTGGTCTAAAATATCTGTTTCGAACATTTTATGACTAAATAAGCTATAATATGTCTAATCCACACATAAAAGCGAATAAATTGAACAAAATCTTGAAATCTGAAAACAAGATTATTTCTAATTTTTAGCTCTTAACTTGGTCTAAAATATGACTAAATAAGCTATAATATGTCTAATCCACACATAAAAGTGAATAAATTGAACAAAAACTTGAAATCTGAAAACAAGATTAAAAATATCTGTTTTCAACATTTTATGACTAAATAAGCTATAATATGTCTAATCCACACATAAAAGTGCAGAAATTGAAACGAAACTTGAAATCGGAAAACAAGATTATTTCTAATTTTTAGCTCTTAACTTGGTCTAAAATATCCCTGTTTTCAACATTTTATGACTAAATAAGCTATAATTTGTCTAATCCACACATAAAAGTGCAGAAATTGAAAAAAAACTTTAAATCGGAAAACAAGATTATTTCTAATTTTTAGCTCTTAACTTGGTCTAAAATATCTGTTTCCAACAATTTATGACTAAATAAGCTATAATATGTCTAATCCAAACATAAAAGTGCAGAAATTGAAAAAAAGTTTAAATCGGAAAATAAGATTATTTCTAATTTTAAGCTCTTAGCTTGGTCTAAAATATCTGTTTTCAACATTTTATGACTAAATAAGCTATAATATGTCTAATCCACACATAAAAGTGCAGAAATTGAAAAAAAACTGTATATCGGAAAACAAGATTATTTCTAATTTTTAGCTCTTAACTTGGTCTAAAATATCTGTTTTCAACATTTTATGACTAAATAAGCTATAATATGTCTAATCCACACATAAAAGTGCAGAAATTGAAAAGAAACTTGAAATCGGAAAACAAGATTATTTCTAATTTTTAGCTCTTAACTTGGTCTCAAATATCTGTTTTCAACATTTTATGACTAAATAAGCTACAATATGTCTAATCCACACATAAAAGTGCAGAAATTGAAAAAAAACTTTAAATCGGAAAACAAGATTATTTCTAATTTTTAGCTCTTAACTTGGTCTAAAATATCTGTTTTCAACATTTTATGACTAAATAAGCTATAATATGTCTAATCCACACATAAAAGAGCAGAAATTGAAAAAAAACTTTAAATCGGAAAACAAGATTAATTCTAATTTTTAGCTCTTAACTTGGTCTAAAATATCTGTTTTCAACATTTTATGACTAAATAAGCTATAATATGTCTAATCCACACATAAAAGTGCAGAAATTGAAAAGAAACTTGAAATCGGAAAACAAGATTATTTCTAATTTTTAGCTCTTAACTTGGTCTAAAATATCTGTTTTCAACATTTTATGACTAAATAAGCTATAATTTGTCTAATCCACACATAAAAGTGCAGAAATTGAAAAAAAAACTTTAAATCGGAAAACAAGATTATTTCTAATTTTTAGCTCTTAACTTGGTCTAAAATATCTGTTTCGAACATTTTATGACTAAATAAGCTATAATATGTCTAATCCACACATAAAAGCGAATAAATTGAACAAAATCTTGAAATCTGAAAACAAGATTATTTCTAATTTTTAGCTCTTAACTTGGTCTAAAATATGACTAAATAAGCTATAATATGTCTAATCCACACATAAAAGTGAATAAATTGAACAAAAACTTGAAATCTGAAAACAAGATTAAAAATATCTGTTTTCAACATTTTATGACTAAATAAGCTATAATATGTCTAATCCACACATAAAAGTGCAGAAATTGAAACGAAACTTGAAATCGGAAAACAAGATTATTTCTAATTTTTAGCTCTTAACTTGGTCTAAAATATCTGTTTTCAACATTTTATGACTAAATAAGCTATAATTTGTCTAATCCACACATAAAAGTGCAGAAATTGAAAAAAAACTTTAAATCGGAAAACAAGATTATTTCTAATTTTTAGCTCTTAACTTGGTCTAAAATATCTGTTTCCAACAATTTATGACTAAATAAGCTATAATATGTCTAATCCAAACATAAAAGTGCAGAAATTGAAAAAAAGTTTAAATCGGAAAACAAGATTATTTCTAATTTTTAGCTCTTAGCTTGGTCTAAAATATCTGTTTTCAACATTTTATGACTAAATAAGCTATAATATGTCTAATCCACACATAAAAGTGCAGAAATTGAAAAAAAACTGTATATCGGAAAACAAGATTATTTCTAATTTTTAGCTCTTAACTTGGTCTAAAATATCTGTTTTCAACATTTTATGACTAAATAAGCTATAATATGTCTAATCCACACATAAAAGTGCAGAAATTGAAAAGAAACTTGAAATCGGAAAACAAGATTATTTCTAATTTTTAGCTCTTAACTTGGTCTCAAATATCTGTTTTCAACATTTTATGACTAAATAAGCTACAATATGTCTAATCCACACATAAAAGTGCAGAAATTGAAAAAAAACTTTAAATCGGAAAACAAGATTATTTCTAATTTTTAGCTCTTAACTTGGTCTAAAATATCTGTTTTCAACATTTTATGACTAAATAAGCTATAATATGTCTAATCCACACATAAAAGTGCAGAAATTGAAAAAAAACTTTAAATCGGAAAACAAGATTAATTCTAATTTTTAGCTCTTAACTTGGTCTAAAATATCTGTTTTCAACATTTTATGACTAAATAAGCTATAATATGTCTAATCCACACATAAAAGTGCAGAAATTGAAAAGAAACTTGAAATCGGAAAACAAGATTATTTCTAATTTTTAGCTCTTAACTTGGTCTAAAATATCTGTTTTCAACATTTTATGACTAAATAAGATATAATTTGTCTAATCCACACATAAAAGTGCAGAAATTGAAAAAAAACTTTAAATCGGAAAACAAGATTATTTCTAATTTTTAGCTCTTAACTTGGTCTAAAATATCTGTTTCCAACATTTTATGACTAAATAAGCTATAATATGTCTAATCCACACATAAAAGTGCAGAAATTGAAAAAAAACTTTAAATCGGAAAACAAGATTATTTCTTATTCTTAGCTCTTAACTTGGTCTAAAATATCTGTTTTCAACATTTTATGACTAAATAAGCTATAATATGTCTAATCCACACATAAAAGTGCAGAAATTGAAAAAAAACTTCAAATCGGAAAACAAGATTATTTCTAATTTTTAGCTCTTAACTTGGTCTGAAATATCTGTTTTCAACCTTTTATGACTAAATAAGCTATAATATGTCTAATCCACACATAAAAGTGCAGAAATTGAAAAAAAACTTTAAATCGGAAAACAAGATTATTTCTAATTTTTAGCTCTTAACTTGGTCTAAGATATCTGTTTTCAACATTTTATGACTAAATAAGCTATAATATGTCTAGTCCACACATAAAAGTTCAGAAATTGAAAAAAAACTTTAAATCGGAAAACAAGATTATTTCTAATTTTTAGCTCTTAACTTGGTCTAAAATATCTGTTTTCAACATTTTATGACTAAATAAGCTTTAATATGTCTAATCCACACATAAAAGTGCAGAAATTGAAAAAAAACTTTAAATCGGAAAACAAGATTATCTGTTTTCGACATTTTATGACTAAATAAGCTATAATATGTCTAATCCACACATAAAAGTGCAGAAATTGAAAAAAAAACTTTAAATCGGAAAACAAGATTATTTCTAATTTTTAGCTCTTAACTTGGTCTAAAATATCTGTTTTCAACATTTTATGACTTAATAAGCTATAATATGTCTAATCCACACATAAAAGTGCAGAAATTGAAAAAAAACTTTAAATCGGAAAACAAGATTATTTCTAATTTTTAGCTCTTAACTTGGTCTAAAATATCTGTTTTCAACATTTTATGACTAAATAAGCTATAATATGTCTAATCCACACATAAAAGTGCAGAAATTGTAAAAAAAACTTTAAATCGGAAAACAAGATTATTTCTAATTTTTAGCTCTTAACTTGGTCTAAAATATCTGTTTTCAACATTTTATGACTAAATAAGTCTAATCCACACATAAAAGTGCAGAAATTGAAAAAAAACTTTAAATCGGAAAACAAGATTATTTCTAATTTTTAGCTCTTAACTTGGTCTAAAATATCTGTTTTCAACATTTTATGACTAAATAAGCTATAATATGTCTAATCCACACATAAAAGTGCAGAAATTGAATAAAAATTTAAATCGGAAAACAAGATTATTTCTAACTTTTAGCTCTTAACTTGGTCTAAAATATCTGTTTTCAACATTTTATGACTAAATAAGCTATAATATGTCTAATCCACACATAAAAGTGCAGAAATTGAAAAGAAACTTGAAATCGGAAAACAAGATTATTTCTAATTTTTAGCTCTTAACTTGGTCTAAAATATCTGTTTTCAACATTTTATAACTAAATAAGCTATAATATGTCTAATCCACACATAAAAGTGCAGAAATTGAAAAAAAACTTTAAATCGGAAAACAAGATTATTTCTAATTTTTAGCTCTTAACTTGGTCTAAGATATCTGTTTTCAACATTTTATGAATAAATAAGCTATAATATGTCTAATCCACACATAAAAGTGCAGAAATTGAAAAAAAACTTGAAATCGGAAAACAAGATTATTTCTAATTTTTAGCTCTTAACTTGGTCTAAAATATCTGTTTTCAACATTTTATGACTTAATAAGCTATAATATGTATAATCCACACATAAAAGTGCAGAAATTGAAAAAAAACTTTAAATCGGAAAACAAGATTATTTCTAATTTTTAGCTCTTAACTTGGTCTAAAATATCTGTTTTCAACATTTTATGACTAAATAAGCTATAATAAGTCTAATCCACACATAAAAGTGCAGAAATTGAAAAAAAACTTTAAATCGGAAAACAAGATTATTTCAAATTTTTAGCTCTTAACTGGGTCTAAAATATGTGTTTTCAACATTTTATGACTAAATAAGCTATAATAAGACTAATCCACACATAAAAGTGCAGAAATTGAAAAGAACTTGAAATCGGAGAACATGATTATTTCTAATTTTTAGCTCTTAACTTGGTCTAAAATATCTGTTTTCAACATTTTATGACAAAATAAGCTATAATATGTCTAATCCACACATAAAAGTGCAGAAATTGAAAAAAAACTTTAAATCGGAAAACAAGATTATTTCTAATTTTTAGCTCTTAACTTGGTCTTAAATATCTGTTTTCAACATTTTATGACTAAATAAGCTATAATATGTCTAATCCACACATAAAAGTGCAGAAATTGGAAAAAAACTTTAAATCGGAAAACAAGATTATTTCTAATTTTTAGCTCCTAACTTGGTCTAAAATATCTGTTTTCAACATTTTATGACTAAATAAGCTATAATATGTCTAATCCACACATAAAAGTGCAGAAATTGAAAAAACACTTTAAATCGGAAAACAAGATTATTTCTAATTTTTAGCTCTTAACTTGGTCTAAAATATCTGTTTTCAACATTTTATGACTAAATAAGCTATAATATGTCTAATCCACACATAAAAGTGCAGAAATTGAAAAAAATCTTTAAATCGGAAAACGAGATTATTTCTAATTTTTAGCTCTTAACTTGGTCTAAAATATCTGTTTTCAACATTGACTAAATAAGCTATAATATGTCTGATCCACACATAAAAGTGCAGAAATTGAAAAAAAAACTTTAAATCGGAAAACAAGATTATTTCTAATTTTTAGCTCTTAACTTGGTCTAAAATATCTGTTTTCAACATTTTATGACTAAATAAGCTATAATTTGTCTAATCCACACATAAAAGTGCAGAAATTGAAAAAAAACTTTAAATCGGAAAACAAGATTATTTCTAATTTTTAGCTCTTAACTTGGTCTAAAATATCTGTTTCCAACATTTTATGACTAAATAAGCTATAATATGTCTAATCCACACATAAAAGTGCAGAAATTGAAAAAAAACTTTAAATCGGAAAACAAGATTATTTCTAATTCTTAGCTCTTAACTTGGTCTAAAATATCTGTTTTCAACATTTTATGACTAAATAAGCTATAATATGTCTAATCCACACATAAAAGTGCAGAAATTGAAAAAAAACTTCAAATCGGAAAACAAGATTATTTCTAATTTTTAGCTCTTAACTTGGTCTGAAATATCTGTTTTCAACATTTTATGACTAAATAAGCTATAATATGTCTAATCCACACATAAAAGTGCAGAAATTGAAAAAAAACTTTAAATCGGAAAACAAGATTATTTCTAATTTTTAGCTCTTAACTTGGTCTAAGATATCTGTTTTCAACATTTTATGACTAAATAAGCTATAATATGTCTAGTCCACACATAAAAGTGCAGAAATTGAAAAAAAACTTTAAATCGGAAAACAAGATTATTTCTAATTTTTAGCTCTTAACTTGGTCTAAAATATCTGTTTTCAACATTTTATGACTAAATAAGCTTTAATATGTCTAATCCACACATAAAAGTGCAGAAATTGAAAAAAAACTTTAAATCGGAAAACAAGATTATCTGTTTTCGACATTTTATGACTAAATAAGCTATAATATGTCTAATCCACACATAAAAGTGCAGAAATTGAAAAAAAACTTTAAATCGGAAAACAAGATTATTTCTAATTTTTAGCTCTTAACTTGGTCTAAAATATCTGTTTTCAACATTTTATGACTTAATAAGCTATAATATGTCTAATCCACACATAAAAGTGCAGAAATTGAAAAAAAACTTTAAATCGGAAAACAAGATTATTTCTAATTTTTAGCTCTTAACTTGGTCTAAAATATCTGTTTTCAACATTTTATGACTAAATAAGCTATAATATGTCTAATCCACACATAAAAGTGCAGAAATTGTAAAAAAACTTTAAATCGGAAAACAAGATTATTTCTAATTTTTAGCTCTTAACTTGGTCTAAAATATCTGTTTTCAACATTTTATGACTAAATAAGTCTAATCCACACATAAAAGTGCAGAAATTGAAAAAAAAATTTAAATCGGAAAACAAGATTATTTCTAATTTTTAGCTCTTAACTTGGTCTAAAATATCTGTTTTCAACATTTTATGACTAAATAAGCTATAATATGTCTAATCCACACATAAAAGTGCAGAAATTGAAAAAAAAATTAAATCGGAAAACAAGATTATTTCTAACTTTTAGCTCTTAACTTGGTCTAAAATATCTGTTTTCAACATTTTATGACTAAATAAGCTATAATATGTCTAATCCACACATAAAAGTGCAGAAATTGAAAAGAAACTTGAAATCGGAAAACAAGATTATTTCTAATTTTTAGCTCTTAACTTGGTCTAAAATATCTGTTTTCAACATTTTATAACTAAATAAGCTATAATATGTCTAATCCACACATAAAAGTGCAGAAATTGAAAAAAAACTTTAAATCGGAAAACAAGATTATTTCTAATTTTTAGCTCTTAACTTGGTCTAAGATATCTGTTTTCAACATTTTATGAATAAATAAGCTATAATATGTCTAATCCACACATAAAAGTGCAGAAATTGAAAAAAAACTTGAAATCGGAAAACAAGATTATTTCTAATTTTTAGCTCTTAACTTGGTCTAAAATATCTGTTTTCAACATTTTATGACTTAATAAGCTATAATATGTCTAATCCACACATAAAAGTGCAGAAATTGAAAAAAAACTTTAAATCGGAAAACAAAATTATTTCTAATTTTTAGCTCTTAACTTGGTCTAAAATATCTGTTTTCAACATTTTATGACTAAATAAGCTATAATATGTCTAATCCACACATAAAAGTGCAGAAATTGAAAAAAAACTTTAAATCGGAAAACAAGATTATTTCTAATTTTTAGCTCTTAACTGGGTCTAAAATATCTGTTTTCAACATTTTATGACTAAATAAGCTATAATAAGTCTAATCCACACATAAAAGTGCAGAAATTGAAAAGAAACTTGAAATCGGAGAACATGATTATTTCTAATTTTTAGCTCTTAACTTGGTCTAAAATATCTGTTTTCAACATTTTATGACAAAATAAGCTATAATATGTCTAATCCACACATAAAAGTGCAGAAATTGAAAAAAACTTTAAATCGGAAAACAAGATTATTTCTAATTTTTAGCTCTTAACTTGGTCTAAAATATCTGTTTTCAACATTTTATGACTAAATAAGCTATAATATGTCTAATCCACACATAAAAGTGCAGAAATTGAAAAAAAACTTTAAATCGGAAAACAAGATTATTTCTAATTTTTAGCTCCTAACTTGGTCTAAAATATCTGTTTTCAACATTTTATGACTAAATAAGCTATAATATGTCTAATCCACACATAAAAGTGCAGAAATTGAAAAAACACTTTAAATCGGAAAACAAGATTATTTCTAATTTTTAGCTCTTAACTTGGTCTAAAATATCTGTTTTCATCATTTTATGACTAAATAAGCTATAATATGTCTAATCCACACATAAAAGTGCAGAAATTGAAAAGAAACTTGAAATCTGAAAACAAGATTATTTCTAATTTTTAGCTCTTAACTTGGTATAAAATATCTGTTTTCAACATTTTATGACTAAATAAGCTATAATATGTCTAATTCACACATAAAAGTGCAGAAATTGAAAAAAAAAACTTTAAATCGGAAAACAAGATTATTTCTAATTTTTAGCTCTTAACTTGGTCTAAAATATCTGTTTTCAACATTTTATGACTAAATAAGCTATAATATGTCTAATCCACACATAAAAGTGCAGAAATTGAAAAAAATCTTTAAATCGGAAAACAAGATTATTCCTAATTTTTAGCTCTTAACTTGGTCTAAAATATCTGTTTTCAACATTTTATGACTAAATAAGCTATAATATGTCTGATCCACACATAAAAGTGCAGAAATTGAAAAAAAAACTTTAAATCGGAAAACAAGATTATTTCTAATTTTTAGCTCTTAACTTGGTCTAAAATATCTGTTTTCAACATTTTATGACTAAATAAGCTATAATATGTCTAATCCACACATAAAAGTGCAGAAATTGAAAAAAAACCTTAAATCGGAAAACAAGATTATTTCTAATTTTTAGCTCTTAACTTGGTCTAAAATATCTGTTTTCAACATTTTATGACTGAATAAGCTATAATATGTCTAATCCACACATAAAAGTGCAGAAATTGAAAAAAAACTTTAAATCGGAAAACAAGATTATTTCTAACTTTTAGCTCTTAACTTGTTCTAAAATATCTGTTTTCAACATTTTATGACTAAATAAGCTATAATATATCTAATCCACACATAAAAGTGCAGAAATTGAAAAGAAACTTGAAATCGGAAAACAAGATTATTTCTAATTTTTAGCTCTTAACTTGGTCTAAAATATCTGTTTTCAACATTTTATGACTAAATAAGCTATAATATGTCTAATCCACACATAAAAGTGCAGAAATTGAAAAAAATCTTTAAATCGGAAAACAAGATTATTCCTAATTTTTAGCTCTTAACTTGGTCTAAAATATCTGTTTTCAACATTTTTGACTAAATAAGCTATAATATGTCTGATCCACACATAAAAGTGCAGAAATTGAAAAAAAAACTTTAAATCGGAAAACAAGATTATTTCTAATTTTTAGCTCTTAACTTGGTCTAAAATATCTGTTTTCAACATTTTATGACTAAATAAGCTATAATATGTCTAATCCACACATAAAAGTGCAGAAATTGAAAAAAACTTTAAATCGGAAAACAAGATTATTTCTAATTTTTAGCTCTTAACTTGGTCTAAAATATCTGTTTTCAACATTTTATGACTGAATAAGCTATAATATGTCTAATCCACACATAAAAGTGCAGAAATTGAAAAAAAACTTTAAATCGGAAAACAAGATTATTTCTAACTTTTAGCTCTTAACTTGTTCTAAAATATCTGTTTTCAACATTTTATGACTAAATAAGCTATAATATGTCTGATCCACACATAAAAGTGCAGAAATTGAAAAAAAACTTTAAATCGGAAAACAAGATTATTTCTAACTTTTAGCTCTTAACTTGGTCTAAAATATCTGTTTTCAACATTTTATGACTAAATAAGCTATAATATGTCTAATCCACACATAAAAGTGCAGAAATTGAAAAGAAACTTGAAATCGGAAAACAAGATTATTTCTAATTTTTAGCTCTTAACTTGGTCTCAAATATCTGTTTTCAACATTTTATGACTAAATAAGCTACAATATGTCTAATCCACACATAAAAGTGCAGAAATTGAAAAAAAACTTTAAATCGGAAAACAAGATTATTTCTAATTTTTAGCTCTTAACTTGGTCTAAAATATCTGTTTTCAACATTTTATGACTAAATAAGCTATAATATGTCTAATCCACACATAAAAGTGCAGAAATTGAAAAAAACTTTAAATCGGAAAACAAGATTAATTCTAATTTTTAGCTCTTAACTTGGTCTAAAATATCTGTTTTCAACATTTTATGACTAAATAAGCTATAATATGTCTAATCCACACATAAAAGTGCAGAAATTGAAAAGAAACTTGAAATCGGAAAACAAGATTATTTCTAATTTTTAGCTCTTAACTTGGTCTAAAATATCTGTTTTCAACATTTTATGACTAAATAAGCTATAATTTGTCTAATCCACACATAAAAGTGCAGAAATTGAAAAAAAACTTTAAATCGGAAAACAAGATTATTTCTAATTTTTAGCTCTTAACTTGGTCTAAAATATCTGTTTCCAACATTTTATGACTAAATAAGCTATAATATGTCTAATCCACACATAAAAGTGCAGAAATTGAAAAAAAACTTTAAATCGGAAAACAAGATTATTTCTAATTCTTAGCTCTTAACTTGGTCTAAAATATCTGTTTTCAACATTTTATGACTAAATAAGCTATAATATGTCTAATCCACACATAAAAGTGCAGAAATTGAAAAAAAACTTCAAATCGGAAAACAAGATTATTTCTAATTTTTAGCTCTTAACTTGGTCTGAAATATCTGTTTTCAACATTTTATGACTAAATAAGCTATAATATGTCTAATCCACACATAAAAGTGCAGAAATTGAAAAAAAACTTTAAATCGGAAAACAAGATTATTTCTAATTTTTAGCTCTTAACTTGGTCTAAGATATCTGTTTTCAACATTTTATGACTAAATAAGCTATAATATGTCTAGTCCACACATAAAAGTGCAGAAATTGAAAAAAAACTTTAAATCGGAAAACAAGATTATTTCTAATTTTTAGCTCTTAACTTGGTCTAAAATATCTGTTTTCAACATTTTATGACTAAATAAGCTTTAATATGTCTAATCAACACATAAAAGTGCAGAAATTGAAAAAAAACTTTAAATCGGAAAACAAGATTATCTGTTTTCGACATTTATGACTAAATAAGCTATAATATGTCTAATCCACACATAAAAGTGCAGAAATTGAAAAAAAAACTTTAAATCGGAAAACAAGATTATTTCTAATTTTTAGCTCTTAACTTGGTCTAAAATATGTTTTCAACATTTTATGACTAAATAAGCTATAATATGTCTAATCCACACATAAAAGTGCAGAAATTGAAGAAAATCTTTTAATCGGAAAACAAGATTATTTCTAATTTTTAGCTCTTAACTTGGTCTAAAATATCTGTTTTCAACATTTTATGACTAAATAAGCTATAATATGTGTGATCCACACATAAAAGTGCAGAAATTGAAAAAAAAACTTTAAATCGGAAACAAGATTTTTTCTAATTTTTAGCTCTTAACTTGGTCTAAAATATCTGTTTTCAACATTTTATGACTGAATAAGCTATTATATGTCTAATCCACACATAAAAGTGCAGAAATTGAAAAAAAACTTTAAATCAGAAAACAAGATTATTTCTAACTTTTAGCTCTTAACTTGGTCTAAAATATCTGTTTTCAACATTTTATGACTAAATAAGCTATAATATATCTAATCCACACATAAAAGTGCAGAAATTGAAAAGAAACTTGAAATCGGAAAACAAGATTATTTCTAATTTTTAGCTCTTAACTTGGTCTAAAATATCTGTTTTCAACATTTTATGACTAAATAAGCTATAGTATGTCTAATCCACACATTAAAATGCAGAAATTGAAAAGAAACTTGAAATCGGTAAACAAGATTATTTCTAATTTTTAGCTCTTAACTTGGTCTAAAATATCTGTTTTCAACATTTTATGACTAAATAAGCTATAATATGTCTAATCCACACATAAAAGTGCAGAAATTGAAAAAAAACTTTAAATCGGAAAACAAGATTATTTCTAATTTTTAGCTCTTAACTTGGTCTAAAATATCTGTTTTCAACATTTTATGACTAAATAAGCTATAATATGTCTAATCCACACATAAAAGTGCAGAAATTGAAAAAAAAACTTTAAATCGGAAAACAAGATTATTTCTAATTCTTAGCTCTTAGTTGGGTCTAAAATATCTGTTTTCAACATTTTATGACTAAATAAGCTATAATATGTCTAATCCACACATAAAAGTGCAGAAATTGAAAAAAAACTTTAAATCGGAAAACAAAATTATTTCTAATTTTTAGTTCTTAACTTGGTCTAAAATATCTGTTTTCAACATTTTATGACTAAATAAGCTATAATATGTCTAATCCACACATAAAAGTGCAGAAATTGAAAAAAAACTTTAAATCGGAAAACAAGATTATTTCTAACTTTTAGCTCTTAACTTGTTCTAAAATATCTGTTTTCAACATTTTATGACTAAATAAGCTATAATATATCTAATCCACACATAAAAGTGCAGAAATTGAAAATAAACTTGAAATCGGAAAACAAGATTATTTCTAATTTTTAGCTCTTAACTTGGTCTAAAATATCTGTATTCAACATTTTATGACTAAATAAGCTATAGTATGTCTAATCCACACATTAAAGTGCAGAAATTGAAAAGAAACTTGAAATCGGTAAACAAGATTATTTCTAATTTTTAGCTCTTAACTTGGTCTAAAATATCTGTTTTCAACATTTTATGACTAAATAAGCTATAATATGTCTGATCAACACATAAAAGTGCAGAAATTGAAAAAAAACTTTAAATCGGAAAACAAGATTATTTCTAACTTTTAGCTCTTAACTTGGTCTAAAATATCTGTTTTCAACATTTTATGACTAAATAAGCTATAATATGTCTAATCCACACATAAAAGTGCAGAAATTGAAAAGAAACTTGAAATCGGAAAACAAGATTATTTCTAATTTTTAGCTCTTAACTTGGTCTCAAATATCTGTTTTCAACATTTTATGACTAAATAAGCTACAATATGTCTAATCCACACCTAAAAGTGCAGAAACTGAAAAAAAACTTTAAATCGGAAAACAAGATTATTTCTAATTTTTAGCTCTTAACTTGGTCTAAAATATCTGTTTTCAACATTTTATGACTAAATAAGCTATAATATGTCTAATCCACACATAAAAGTGCAGAAATTGAAAAAAAACTTTAAATCGGAAAACAAGATTAATTCTAATTTTTAGCTCTTAACTTGGTCTAAAATATCTGTTTTCAACATTTTATGACTAAATAAGCTATAATATGTCTAATCCACACATAAAAGTGCAGAAATTGAAAAGAAACTTGAAATCGGAAAACAAGATTATTTCTAATTTTTAGCTCTTAACTTGGTCTAAAATATCTGTTTTCAACATTTTATGACTAAATAAGCTATAATTTGTCTAATCCACACATAAAAGTGCAGAAATTGAAAAAAAACTTTAAATCGGAAAACAAGATTATTTCTAATTTTTAGCTCTTAACTTGGTCTAAAATATCTGTTTCCAACATTTTATGACTAAATAAGCTATAATATGTCTAATCCACACATAAAAGTGCAGAAATTGAAAAAAAACTTTAAATCGGAAAACAAGATTATTTCTAATTCTTAGCTCTTAACTTGGACTAAAATATCTGTTTTCAACATTTTATGACTAAATAAGCTATAATATGTCTAATACACACATAAAAGTGCAGAAATTGAAAAAAAACTTCAAATCGGAAAACAAGATTATTTCTAATGTTTAGCTCTTAACTTGGTCTGAAATATCTGTTTTCAACATTTTAAGACTAAATAAGCTATAATATGTCTAATCCACACATAAAAGTACAGAAATTGAAAAAAAACTTTAAATCGGAAAACAAGATTATTTCTAATTTTTAGCTCTTAACTTGGTCTAAGATATCTGTTTTCAACATTTTATGACTAAATAAGCTATAATATGTCTAGTCCACACATAAAAGTGCAGAAATTGAAAAAAAACTTTAAATCGGAAAACAAGATTATTTCTAATATTTAGCTCTTAACTTGGTCTAAAATATCTGTTTTCAACATTTTATGACTAAATAAGCTTTAATATGTCTAATCCACACATATAAGTGCAGAAATTGAAAAAAAACTTTAAATCGGAAAACAAGATTATCTGTTTTCGACATTTTATGACTAAATAAGCTATAATATGTCTAATCCACACATAAAAGTGCAGAAATTGAAAAAAAAACTTTAAATCGGAAAACAAGATTATTTCTAATTTTTAGCTCTTAACTTGGTCTAAAATATGTTTTCAACATTTTATGACTAAATAAGCTATAATATGTCTAATCCACACATAAAAGTGCAGAAATTGAAAAAAATCTTTAAATCGGAAAACAAGATTATTTCTAATTTTTAGCTCTTAACTTGGTCTAAAATATCTGTTTTCAACATTTTATGACTAAATAAGCTATAATATGTCTGATCCACACATAAAAGTGCAGAAATTGAAAAAAAAACTTTAAATCGGAAAACAAGATTATTTCTAATTTTTAGCTCTTAACTTGGTCTAAAATATCTGTTTTCAACATTTTATGACTAAATAAGCTATAATTTGTCTAATCCACACATAAAAGTGCAGAAATTGAAAAAAAACTTTAAATCGGAAAACAAGATTATTTCTAATTTTTAGCTCTTAACTTGGTCTAAAATATCTGTTTCCAACATTTTATGACTAAATAAGCTATAATATGTCTAATCCACAGATAAAAGTGCAGAAATTGAAAAAAAACTTTAAATCGGAAAACAAGATTATTTCTAATTCTTAGCTCTTAACTTGGTCTAAAATATCTGTTTTCAACATTTTATGACTAAATAAGCTATAATATGTCTAATCCACACATAAAGTGCAGAAATTGAAAAAAAACTTCAAATCGGAAAACAAGATTATTTCTAATTTTTAGCTCTTAACTTGGTCTGAAATATCTGTTTTCAAAATTTTATGACTAAATAAGCTATAATATGTCTAATCCACACATAAAAGTGCAGAAATTGAAAAAAAACTTTAAATCGGAAAACAAGATTATTTCTAATTTTTAGCTCTTAACTTGGTCTAAGATATCTGTTTTCAACATTTTATGACTAAATAAGCTATAATATGTCTAGTCCACACATAAAAGTGCAGAAATTGAAAAAAAACTTTAAATCGGAAAACAAGATTATTTCTAATTTTTAGCTCTTAACTTGGTCTAAAATATCTGTTTTCAACATTTTATGACTAAATAAGCTTTAATATGTCTAATCCACACATAAAAGTGCAGAAATTGAAAAAAAACTTTAAATCGGAAAACAAGATTATCTGTTTTCGACATTTTATGACTAAATAAGCTATAATATGTCTAATCCACACATAAAAGTGCAGAAATTGAAAAAAAACTTTAAATCGGAAAACAAGATTATTTCTAATTTTTAGCTCTTAACTTGGTCTAAAATATCTGTTTTCAACATTTTATGACTTAATAAGCTATAATATGTCTAATCCACACATAAAAGTGCAGAAATTGAAAAAAAACTTTAAATCGGAAAACAAGATTATTTCTAATTTTTAGCTCTTAACTTGGTCTAAAATATCTGTTTTCAACATTTTATGACTAAATAAGCTATAATATGTCTAATCCACACATAAAAGTGCAGAAATTGTAAAAAAACTTTAAATCGGAAAACAAGATTATTTCTAATTTTTAGCTCTTAACTTGGTCTAAAATATCTGTTTTCAACATTTTATGACTAAATAAGTCTAATCCACACATAAAAGTGCAGAAATTGAAAAAAAACTTTAAATCGGAAAACAAGATTATTTCTAATTTTTAGCTCTTAACTTGGTCTAAAATATCTGTTTTCAACATTTTATGACTAAATAAGCTATAATATGTCTAATCCACACATAAAAGTGCAGAAATTGAAAAAAAATTTAAATCGGAAAACAAGATTATTTCTTTAAGTTTTTGTTCAATTTCTGCACTTTTATGTGTGAATTGGACATATTATAACTTATTTAGTCATAAAATTCTGAAAATAGACATTTTCGTCCAAGTTAATAGCTAAATATTAGAAATAATCTTATTTTCCGATTTTAAGTTTTTGCTCAATTTCTGCACTTTTATGTGTGGTTTGGACATTTTATTTATTATTTAGTCATAAAATGTTGAAAACAGACATATTAGACCAAGTTTATGAGCTAAAAATATGAAATAATCTTATTTTCCGATTTTAAGTTTTTGCTCAATTACGGTTATTGTAGAAGTGTGCAGGAAGCAAGCTTATTTTCGACCAGTGATGAGCTACCCGAAATATTAGAGATAGAGCCATAGTATGAGTGAATGAAAGTTTAAGAAATGTCCAAATAATGTTTTGAAAAAAAAATCAACCCTCTAGGACCTACCATAACCGAGATATAAAATTTCAAATTCGAACGTTTTTACTTGATTGAAACTTGTGATAAAATTCAGAAATTTCATCCCTCAACTTTAAACGCTCGTAGCGCCCTTATTAAAGGGATATTTGAGCAAAAACTTAGCTTATACCACGACAAATTTTGTCAGCTTTGTAATGGATTAAAAAATTCTGAGATATTTTCATGGCTTCATAGATTGATTGAATGTCCCGTTTGAGCATGTTTTTCGCACCGAAAATTTACCTCCTCCCAGTTATTCCAGAACGTGGCGGTTCCTATGGGATTCGCGCAGCCGACGATTTTTTATGTTTAATCCAATCGTTGAGGCTATCTTTAAGCTTTTGAATTTTTTCGATATCTCTTTTCGTTCTCTCAAAAAAAAATAATTGCATTTTTTTTCAACCCTTTATATTTAAAAAATGGTAAGGGATGAAGAATTCTAAACCAAATGGTCACCTGCTCCCTACCTCAAAGAACAATTTAAAAAAAATTCAAAAAAATTCATTCAACACAAACCGAGAAAAACCGAAATGAATATCCTCCTCCTTAATTTCCTTATGCTTTTAGTATGAATTGGACATATTATAACTTATTTAGTGATAAAACACTGAAAATAGACATTTTATACCGAGTTATGAGCTAAAAATTAGAAAAAATCTTATTTTCCGATTTCAAGTTTTTGTTCAATTTCTGCACTTTTATGTGAGGATTAGACATATTATAACTTATTTAGTCATAAAATGTTGAAAACAGTTATTTTAGACCAAGTTATGAGCTAAAAGTATGAAATAATCTTATTTTCCGATTTAAAGTTTTTTTTTCAATTTCTGCACTTTTATATGTGAATTGGACATATTATAACTTTTTTAGTGATAAAATTCTGAAAATAGACATTTTAGACCAAGTTAATAGCTAAATATTAGAAATAATCTTATTTTCCGATTTTAAGTTTTTGCTCAATTTCTGCACTTTTATGTGTGGTTTGGACATTTTATTTATTATTTAGTCATAAAATGTTGAAAACAGACATATTAGACCAAGTTTATGAGCTAAAAATATGAAATAATCTTATTTTCCGAATTTTAAGTTTTTGCTCAATTTCTGCACTGTTATGTGTGAATTGGACTTATTATAACTTTTTTAGTCATAAAATTCTGAAAATAGATATTTTAGACCAAGTTAAGAGCTAGATATTAGAAATAATCTTATTTTCCGATATTAGGTTTTTGCTCAATTACTGTTATTGTAGAAGTGTGCAGTAAGCAAGCTTATTTTCGACCAGTGATGAGCTACCCGAAATATTAGAGATAGAGCCATAGTATGAGTGAATGAAAGTTTAAGAAATGTCCAAATAATGTTTTGAAAAAAAAATCAACCCTCTAGGACCTACCATAACCGAGATATAAAATTTCAAATTCGAACGTTTTTACTTGATTGAAACTTGTGATAAAATTCAGAAATTTCATCCCTCAACTTTAAACGCTCGTAGCGCCCTTATTAAAGGGATATTTGAGAAAAAGCCTAGCTTATACCACGACAGATTTTGTCAGCTTTGTAATGGATTAAAAAATTCTGAGATATTTTCATGGCTTCATAGATTGATTGAATGTCCCGTTTGAGCATGTTTTTCCCACCGAAAATTTACCTCCTCCCAGTTATTCCAGAACGTGGCGGTTCCTATGGGATTCGCGCAGCCGACGATTTTTTATGTTTAATCCAATCGTTGAGGCTATCTTTAAGCTTTTGAATTTTTTCGATATCTCTTTTCGTTCTCTCAAAAAAAAATAATTGCATTTTTTTTCAACCCTTTATATTTAAAAAATGGTATGGGATGAAGAATTCTAAACCAAATGGTCAGCTGCTCCCTACCTCAAAGAACAATTAAAAAAAAATTCAAAAAAATTAATTCAACACAAACCGAGAAAAACCGAAATGAATATCCACCTCCTTAATTTCCTTATGCTTTTAGTATGAATTGGACATATTATAACTTAGTTAGTGATAAAACACTGAAAATAGACATTTTATACCGAGTTATGAGCTAAAAATTAGAAAAAATCTTATTTTCCGATTTCAAGTTTTTGTTCAATTTCTGCACTTTTATGTGAGGATTAGACATATTATAACTTATTTAGTCATAAAATGTTGAAAACAGTTATTTTAGACCACGTTATGAGCTAAAAGTATGAAATAATCTTATTTTCCGATTTAAAGTTTTTTTTTTTCAATTTCTGCACTTTTATGTGTGAATTGGACATATTATAACTTTTTTAGTGATAAAACTCTGAAAATAGACATTTTAGACCGAGTTATGAGCTAAAAATTAGAAATAATCTTATTTTCCGATTTCAACTTTTTGTTCAATTTCTGCACTTTTATGTGAGGATTAGACATATAATAACTTATTTAGTCATAAAATTCTGAAAATAGACATTTTAGACCAAGTTAAGAGCTAAATATTAGAAATAATCTTTTTTTCCGATTTTAAGTTTTTGCTCAATTTCTGCACTTTAATGTGTGAATTGGACTTGTTATAACTTATTTAGTCATGAAATGCTGAAAACAGACATTTTAGACCAAGTAAAGAGCTAAAAATTATAAATAATCTTATTTTCCGATTTTAAGTTTTTGCTCAATTTCTGCACTTTTATGTGTGAATTGGTCATATTATAACTTAATTAGTGATAAAACTCTGAAAATAGACATTTTAGACCGATTTATGAGCTAAAAATTAGAAATAATCTTATTTTCCGATTTGAAGTTTTTGTTCAATTTCTGCACTTTTATGTGAGGAATAGACATATTATAACTAATTTAGTCATAAAATGTCGAAAACAGACATTTTTGTCACCATCACCATCACCATCACTATCACCATCACCATCACCATCACCATCACCATCACCATCACCATCACCATCACCATCACCATCACCATCACCATCACCATCACCATCACCATCACCATCACCATCACCATCACCATCACCATCACCATCACCATCACCATCACCATCACCATCACCATCACCATCACCATCACCATCACCATCACCATCACCATCACCATCACCATCACCATCACCATCACCATCACCATCACCATCACCATCACCATCACCATCACCATCACCATCACCATCACCATCACCATCACCATCACCATCACCATCACCATCACCATCACCATCACCATCACCATCACCATCACCATCACCATCACCATCACCATCACCATCACCATCACCATCACCATCACCATCACCATCACCATCACCATCACCATCACCATCACCATCACCATCACCATCACCATCACCATCACCATCACCATCACCATCACCATCACCATCACCATCACCATCACCATCACCATCACCATCACCATCACCATCACCATCACCATCACCATCACCATCACCATCACCATCACCATCACCATCACCATCACCATCACCATCACCATCACCATCACCATCACCATCACCATCACCATCACCATCACCATCACCATCACCATCACCATCACCATCACCATCACCATCACCATCACCATCACCATCACCATCACCATCACCATCACCATCACCATCACCATCACCATCACCATCACCATCACCATCACCATCACCATCACCATCACCATCACCATCACCATCACCATCACCATCACCATCACCATCACCATCACCATCACCATCACCATCACCATCACCATCACCATCACCATCACCATCACCATCACCATCACCATCACCATCACCATCACCATCACCATCACCATCACCATCACCATCACCATCACCATCACCATCACCATCACCATCACCATCACCATCACCATCACCATCACCATCACCATCACCATCACCATCACCATCACCATCACCATCACCATCACCATCACCATCACCATCACCATCACCATCACCATCACCATCACCATCACCATCACCATCACCATCACCATCACCATCACCATCACCATCACCATCACCATCACCATCACCATCACCATCACCATCACCATCACCATCACCATCACCATCACCATCACCATCACCATCACCATCACCATCACCATCACCATCACCATCACCATCACCATCACCATCACCATCACCATCACCATCACCATCACCATCACCATCACCATCACCATCACCATCACCATCACCATCACCATCACCATCACCATCACCATCACCATCACCATCACCATCACCATCACCATCACCATCACCATCACCATCACCATCACCATCACCATCACCATCACCATCACCATCACCATCACCATCACCATCACCATCACCATCACCATCACCATCACCATCACCATCACCATCACCATCACCATCACCATCACCATCACCATCACCATCACCATCACCATCACCATCACCATCACCATCACCATCACCATCACCATCACCATCACCATCACCATCACCATCACCATCACCATCACCATCACCATCACCATCACCATCACCATCACCATCACCATCACCATCACCATCACCATCACCATCACCATCACCATCACCATCACCATCACCATCACCATCACCATCACCATCACCATCACCATCACCATCACCATCACCATCACCATCACCATCACCATCACCATCACCATCACCATCACCATCACCATCACCATCACCATCACCATCACCATCACCATCACCATCACCATCACCATCACCATCACCATCACCATCACCATCACCATCACCATCACCATCACCATCACCATCACCATCACCATCACCATCACCATCACCATCACCATCACCATCACCATCACCATCACCATCACCATCACCATCACCATCACCATCACCATCACCATCACCATCACCATCACCATCACCATCACCATCACCATCACCATCACCATCACCATCACCATCACCATCACCATCACCATCACCATCACCATCACCATCACCATCACCATCACCATCACCATCACCATCACCATCACCATCACCATCACCATCACCATCACCATCACCATCACCATCACCATCACCATCACCATCACCATCACCATCACCATCACCATCACCATCACCATCACCATCACCATCACCATCACCATCACCATCACCATCACCATCACCATCACCATCACCATCACCATCACCATCACCATCACCATCACCATCACCATCACCATCACCATCACCATCACCATCACCATCACCATCACCATCACCATCACCATCACCATCACCATCACCATCACCATCACCATCACCATCACCATCACCATCACCATCACCATCACCATCACCATCACCATCACCATCACCATCACCATCACCATCACCATCACCATCACCATCACCATCACCATCACCATCACCATCACCATCACCATCACCATCACCATCACCATCACCATCACCATCACCATCACCATCACCATCACCATCACCATCACCATCACCATCACCATCACCATCACCATCACCATCACCATCACCATCACCATCACCATCACCATCACCATCACCATCACCATCACCATCACCATCACCATCACCATCACCATCACCATCACCATCACCATCACCATCACCATCACCATCACCATCACCATCACCATCACCATCACCATCACCATCACCATCACCATCACCATCACCATCACCATCACCATCACCATCACCATCACCATCACCATCACCATCACCATCACCATCACCATCACCATCACCATCACCATCACCATCACCATCACCATCACCATCACCATCACCATCACCATCACCATCACCATCACCATCACCATCACCATCACCATCACCATCACCATCACCATCACCATCACCATCACCATCACCATCACCATCACCATCACCATCACCATCACCATCACCATCACCATCACCATCACCATCACCATCACCATCACCATCACCATCACCATCACCATCACCATCACCATCACCATCACCATCACCATCACCATCACCATCACCATCACCATCACCATCACCATCACCATCACCATCACCATCACCATCACCATCACCATCACCATCACCATCACCATCACCATCACCATCACCATCACCATCACCATCACCATCACCATCACCATCACCATCACCATCACCATCACCATCACCATCACCATCACCATCACCATCACCATCACCATCACCATCACCATCACCATCACCATCACCATCACCATCACCATCACCATCACCATCACCATCACCATCACCATCACCATCACCATCACCATCACCATCACCATCACCATCACCATCACCATCACCATCACCATCACCATCACCATCACCATCACCATCACCATCACCATCACCATCACCATCACCATCACCATCACCATCACCATCACCATCACCATCACCATCACCATCACCATCACCATCACCATCACCATCACCATCACCATCACCATCACCATCACCATCACCATCACCATCACCATCACCATCACCATCACCATCACCATCACCATCACCATCACCATCACCATCACCATCACCATCACCATCACCATCACCATCACCATCACCATCACCATCACCATCACCATCACCATCACCATCACCATCACCATCACCATCACCATCACCATCACCATCACCATCACCATCACCATCACCATCACCATCACCATCACCATCACCATCACCATCACCATCACCATCACCATCACCATCACCATCACCATCACCATCACCATCACCATCACCATCACCATCACCATCACCATCACCATCACCATCACCATCACCATCACCATCACCATCACCATCACCATCACCATCACCATCACCATCACCATCACCATCACCATCACCATCACCATCACCATCACCATCACCATCACCATCACCATCACCATCACCATCACCATCACCATCACCATCACCATCACCATCACCATCACCATCACCATCACCATCACCATCACCATCACCATCACCATCACCATCACCATCACCATCACCATCACCATCACCATCACCATCACCATCACCATCACCATCACCATCACCATCACCATCACCATCACCATCACCATCACCATCACCATCACCATCACCATCACCATCACCATCACCATCACCATCACCATCACCATCACCATCACCATCACCATCACCATCACCATCACCATCACCATCACCATCACCATCACCATCACCATCACCATCACCATCACCATCACCATCACCATCACCATCACCATCACCATCACCATCACCATCACCATCACCATCACCATCACCATCACCATCACCATCACCATCACCATCACCATCACCATCACCATCACCATCACCATCACCATCACCATCACCATCACCATCACCATCACCATCACCATCACCATCACCATCACCATCACCATCACCATCACCATCACCATCACCATCACCATCACCATCACCATCACCATCACCATCACCATCACCATCACCATCACCATCACCATCACCATCACCATCACCATCACCATCACCATCACCATCACCATCACCATCACCATCACCATCACCATCACCATCACCATCACCATCACCATCACCATCACCATCACCATCACCATCACCATCACCATCACCATCACCATCACCATCACCATCACCATCACCATCACCATCACCATCACCATCACCATCACCATCACCATCACCATCACCATCACCATCACCATCACCATCACCATCACCATCACCATCACCATCACCATCACCATCACCATCACCATCACCATCACCATCACCATCACCATCACCATCACCATCACCATCACCATCACCATCACCATCACCATCACCATCACCATCACCATCACCATCACCATCACCATCACCATCACCATCACCATCACCATCACCATC
This sequence comes from Crioceris asparagi, assembly GCA_958507055.1. Classification (NCBI taxonomy): domain Eukaryota; kingdom Metazoa; phylum Arthropoda; class Insecta; order Coleoptera; family Chrysomelidae; genus Crioceris; species Crioceris asparagi. The sequence goes on from CAUEHI010000025.1 coordinate 35,974, forward strand.
ACCATCACCATCACCATCACCATCACCATCACCATCACCATCACCATCACCATCACCATCACCATCACCATCACCATCACCATCACCATCACCATCACCATCACCATCACCATCACCATCACCATCACCATCACCATCACCATCACCATCACCATCACCATCACCATCACCATCACCATCACCATCACCATCACCATCACCATCACCATCACCATCACCATCACCATCACCATCACCATCACCATCACCATCACCATCACCATCACCATCACCATCACCATCACCATCACCATCACCATCACCATCACCATCACCATCACCATCACCATCACCATCACCATCACCATCACCATCACCATCACCATCACCATCACCATCACCATCACCATCACCATCACCATCACCATCACCATCACCATCACCATCACCATCACCATCACCATCACCATCACCATCACCATCACCATCACCATCACCATCACCATCACCATCACCATCACCATCACCATCACCATCACCATCACCATCACCATCACCATCACCATCACCATCACCATCACCATCACCATCACCATCACCATCACCATCACCATCACCATCACCATCACCATCACCATCACCATCACCATCACCATCACCATCACCATCACCATCACCATCACCATCACCATCACCATCACCATCACCATCACCATCACCATCACCATCACCATCACCATCACCATCACCATCACCATCACCATCACCATCACCATCACCATCACCATCACCATCACCATCACCATCACCATCACCATCACCATCACCATCACCATCACCATCACCATCACCATCACCATCACCATCACCATCACCATCACCATCACCATCACCATCACCATCACCATCACCATCACCATCACCATCACCATCACCATCACCATCACCATCACCATCACCATCACCATCACCATCACCATCACCATCACCATCACCATCACCATCACCATCACCATCACCATCACCATCACCATCACCATCACCATCACCATCACCATCACCATCACCATCACCATCACCATCACCATCACCATCACCATCACCATCACCATCACCATCACCATCACCATCACCATCACCATCACCATCACCATCACCATCACCATCACCATCACCATCACCATCACCATCACCATCACCATCACCATCACCATCACCATCACCATCACCATCACCATCACCATCACCATCACCATCACCATCACCATCACCATCACCATCACCATCACCATCACCATCACCATCACCATCACCATCACCATCACCATCACCATCACCATCACCATCACCATCACCATCACCATCACCATCACCATCACCATCACCATCACCATCACCATCACCATCACCATCACCATCACCATCACCATCACCATCACCATCACCATCACCATCACCATCACCATCACCATCACCATCACCATCACCATCACCATCACCATCACCATCACCATCACCATCACCATCACCATCACCATCACCATCACCATCACCATCACCATCACCATCACCATCACCATCACCATCACCATCACCATCACCATCACCATCACCATCACCATCACCATCACCATCACCATCACCATCACCATCACCATCACCATCACCATCACCATCACCATCACCATCACCATCACCATCACCATCACCATCACCATCACCATCACCATCACCATCACCATCACCATCACCATCACCATCACCATCACCATCACCATCACCATCACCATCACCATCACCATCACCATCACCATCACCATCACCATCACCATCACCATCACCATCACCATCACCATCACCATCACCATCACCATCACCATCACCATCACCATCACCATCACCATCACCATCACCATCACCATCACCATCACCATCACCATCACCATCACCATCACCATCACCATCACCATCACCATCACCATCACCATCACCATCACCATCACCATCACCATCACCATCACCATCACCATCACCATCACCATCACCATCACCATCACCATCACCATCACCATCACCATCACCATCACCATCACCATCACCATCACCATCACCATCACCATCACCATCACCATCACCATCACCATCACCATCACCATCACCATCACCATCACCATCACCATCACCATCACCATCACCATCACCATCACCATCACCATCACCATCACCATCACCATCACCATCACCATCACCATCACCATCACCATCACCATCACCATCACCATCACCATCACCATCACCATCACCATCACCATCACCATCACCATCACCATCACCATCACCATCACCATCACCATCACCATCACCATCACCATCACCATCACCATCACCATCACCATCACCATCACCATCACCATCACCATCACCATCACCATCACCATCACCATCACCATCACCATCACCATCACCATCACCATCACCATCACCATCACCATCACCATCACCATCACCATCACCATCACCATCACCATCACCATCACCATCACCATCACCATCACCATCACCATCACCATCACCATCACCATCACCATCACCATCACCATCACCATCACCATCACCATCACCATCACCATCACCATCACCATCACCATCACCATCACCATCACCATCACCATCACCATCACCATCACCATCACCATCACCATCACCATCACCATCACCATCACCATCACCATCACCATCACCATCACCATCACCATCACCATCACCATCACCATCACCATCACCATCACCATCACCATCACCATCACCATCACCATCACCATCACCATCACCATCACCATCACCATCACCATCACCATCACCATCACCATCACCATCACCATCACCATCACCATCACCATCACCATCACCATCACCATCACCATCACCATCACCATCACCATCACCATCACCATCACCATCACCATCACCATCACCATCACCATCACCATCACCATCACCATCACCATCACCATCACCATCACCATCACCATCACCATCACCATCACCATCACCATCACCATCACCATCACCATCACCATCACCATCACCATCACCATCACCATCACCATCACCATCACCATCACCATCACCATCACCATCACCATCACCATCACCATCACCATCACCATCACCATCACCATCACCATCACCATCACCATCACCATCACCATCACCATCACCATCACCATCACCATCACCATCACCATCACCATCACCATCACCATCACCATCACCATCACCATCACCATCACCATCACCATCACCATCACCATCACCATCACCATCACCATCACCATCACCATCACCATCACCATCACCATCACCATCACCATCACCATCACCATCACCATCACCATCACCATCACCATCACCATCACCATCACCATCACCATCACCATCACCATCACCATCACCATCACCATCACCATCACCATCACCATCACCATCACCATCACCATCACCATCACCATCACCATCACCATCACCATCACCATCACCATCACCATCACCATCACCATCACCATCACCATCACCATCACCATCACCATCACCATCACCATCACCATCACCATCACCATCACCATCACCATCACCATCACCATCACCATCACCATCACCATCACCATCACCATCACCATCACCATCACCATCACCATCACCATCACCATCACCATCACCATCACCATCACCATCACCATCACCATCACCATCACCATCACCATCACCATCACCATCACCATCACCATCACCATCACCATCACCATCACCATCACCATCACCATCACCATCACCATCACCATCACCATCACCATCACCATCACCATCACCATCACCATCACCATCACCATCACCATCACCATCACCATCACCATCACCATCACCATCACCATCACCATCACCATCACCATCACCATCACCATCACCATCACCATCACCATCACCATCACCATCACCATCACCATCACCATCACCATCACCATCACCATCACCATCACCATCACCATCACCATCACCATCACCATCACCATCACCATCACCATCACCATCACCATCACCATCACCATCACCATCACCATCACCATCACCATCACCATCACCATCACCATCACCATCACCATCACCATCACCATCACCATCACCATCACCATCACCATCACCATCACCATCACCATCACCATCACCATCACCATCACCATCACCATCACCATCACCATCACCATCACCATCACCATCACCATCACCATCACCATCACCATCACCATCACCATCACCATCACCATCACCATCACCATCACCATCACCATCACCATCACCATCACCATCACCATCACCATCACCATCACCATCACCATCACCATCACCATCACCATCACCATCACCATCACCATCACCATCACCATCACCATCACCATCACCATCACCATCACCATCACCATCACCATCACCATCACCATCACCATCACCATCACCATCACCATCACCATCACCATCACCATCACCATCACCATCACCATCACCATCACCATCACCATCACCATCACCATCACCATCACCATCACCATCACCATCACCATCACCATCACCATCACCATCACCATCACCATCACCATCACCATCACCATCACCATCACCATCACCATCACCATCACCATCACCATCACCATCACCATCACCATCACCATCACCATCACCATCACCATCACCATC
>CAUEHI010000026.1:0-7500 GCA_958507055.1 Crioceris asparagi
GATATTTTAGACCAAGTTAAGAGCTAAAAATTAGAAATAATCTTGTTTTCAGATTTCAAGATTTTGTTCAATTTATTCGCTTTTATGTGTGGATTAGACATATTATAGCTTATTTAGTCATAAAATGTTGAAAACAGATATTTTAGAACAAGTTAAGAGCTTAAAATTAGAAATAATCTTGTTTTCCGATTTAAAGTTTTTGTTCAATTTATTCACTTTTATGTTTGGATTAGACATATTATAGCTTATTTAGTCATAAAATGTTGAAAACAGATATTTTAGACCAAGTTAAGAGCTAAAAATTAGAAATAATCTTGTTTTCCGATTTAAAGTTTTTGTTCAATTTATTCACTTTTATGTGTGGATTATACATATTATAGCTTATTTAGTCATAAAATGTTGAAAACAGATATTTTAGACCAAGTTAAGAGCTAAAAATTAGAAATAATCTTTTTTTCAGATTTCAAGATTTTGATCAATTTATTCACTTTTATGTGTGGATTAGACATAGTATAGCTTATTTTGTCATATAATGTTGAAAACAGATATTTTAGACCAAGTTAAGAGCTAAAAATTAGAAATAATCTTGTTTTCAGATTTCAAGTTTTTTTTTCAATTTATTCACTTTTAAGTGTGGTTTAGACATATTATAGCTTATTTAGTCATAAAATGTTGAAAACAGATATTTTAGACCAAGTTAAGAGCTAAAAATTAGAAATAATCTTGTTTTCAGATTTCAAGTTTTTGTTCAATTTATTCACTTTTATGTGAGGATTAGACATATTATAGCTTATTTAGTCATAAAATGTTGAAAACAGATATTTTAGACCAAGTTAAGAGCTAAAAATTAGAAATAATCTTGTTTTCCGATTTAAAGTTTTTGTTCAATTTATTCACTTTTATGTGTGGATTAGACATATTATAGCTTACTTAGTCATAAAATGTTGAAAACAGATATTTTAGACCAAGTTAAGAGCTAAAAATCAGAAATAATCTTGTTTTCAGATTTCAAGTTTTTGTTCAATTTATTCACTTTTATGTGTGGATTAGACATATTATAGCTTATTTAGTCATAAAATGTTGAAAACAGATATTTTAGACCAAGTTAAGAGCTAAAAATTAGAAATAATCTTGTTTTCCGATTTAAAGTTTTTGTTCAATTTATTCACTTTTATGTGTGGATTAGACATATTATAGATTATTTAGTCATAAAATGTTGAAAACAGATATTTTAGACCAAGTTAAGTGCTAAAAATTTGAAATAATCTTGTTTTCAGATTTCAAGATTTTGTTCAATTTATTCACTTTTATGTGTGGATTAGACATATTATAGCTTATTTAGTCATAAAATGTTGAAAACAGATATTTTAGACCAAGTTAAGAGCTAAAAATTAGAAATAATCTTGTTTTCAGATTTCAAGATTTTGTTCAATTTATTCGCTTTTATGTGTGGATTAGACATATTATAGCTTATTTAGTCATAAAATGTTGAAAACAGATATTTTAGAACAAGTTAAGAGCTAAAAATTAGAAATAATCTTGTTTTCCGATTTAAAGTTTTTGTTCAATTTATTCACTTTTATGTTTGGATTAGACATATTATAGCTTATTTAGTCATAAAATGTTGAAAACAGATATTTTAGACCAAGTTAAGAGCTAAAAATTAGAAATAATCTTGTTTTCCGATTTAAAGTTTTTGTTCAATTTATTCACTTTTATGTGTGGATTATACATATTATAGCTTATTTAGTCATAAAATGTTGAAAACAGATATTTTAGACCAAGTTAAGAGCTAAGAATTAGAAATAATCTTGTTTTCCGATTTAAAGTTTTTGTTCAATTTATTCACTTTTATGTGTGGATTAGACATATTATAGCTTATTTAGTCATAAAATGTTGAAAACAGATATTTTAGACCAAGTTAAGAGCTAAAAATTAGAAATAATCTTGTTTTCCGATTTAAAGTTTTTGTTCAATTTATTCACTTTTATGTGTGGATTAGACATATTATAGCTTATTTAGTCATAAAATGTTGAAAACAGATATTTTAGACCAAGTTAAGAGCTAAAAATTAGAAATAATCTTGTTTTCCGATTTAAAGTTTTTGTTCAATTTATTCACTTTTATGTGTGGATTAGACATATTATAGCTTATTTAGTCATAAAATGTTGAAAACAGATATTTTAGACCAAGTTAAGAGCTAAAAATTAGAAATAATCTTGTTTTCAGATTTCAAGTTTTTGTTCAATTTATTCACTTTTATGTGTGGATTAGACATATTATAGCTTATTAAGTCATAAAATGTTGAAAACAGATATTTTAGACCAAGTTAAGAGCTAAAAATTAGAAATAATCTTGTTTTCCGATTTAAAGTTTTTTTTTCAATTTCTGCACTTTTATGTGTGGATTAGACATATTATAGCTTATTAAGTCATAAAATGTTGAAAACAGATATTTTAGACCAAGTTAAGAGCTAAAAATTAGAAATAATCTTGTTTTCCGATTTAAAGTTTTTTTTCAATTTCTGCACTTTTATGTGTGGATTAGACATATTATAGCTTATTTAGTCATAAAATGTTGAAAACAGATATTTTAGACCAAGTTAAGAGCTAAAAATTAGAAATAATCTTGTTTTCCGATTTAAAGTTTTTTTTCAATTTCTGCACTTTTATGTGTGGACTAGACATATTATAGCTTATTTAGTCATAAAATGTTGAAAACAGATATCTTAGACCAAGTTAAGAGCTAAAAATTAGAAATAATCTTGTTTTCCGATTTAAAGTTTTTTTTCAATTTCTGCACTTTTATGTATGGATTAGACATATTATAGCTTATTTAGTCATAAAATGTTGAAAACAGATATTTTAGACCAAGTTAAGAGCTAAAAATTAGAAATAATCTTGTTTTCCGATTTGAAGTTTTTTTTCAATTTCTGCACTTTTATGTGTGGATTAGACATATTATAGCTTATTTAGTCATAAAATGTTGAAAACAGATATGTTAGACCAAGTTAAGAGCTAAGAATTAGAAATAATCTTGTTTTCCGATTTAAAGTTTTTTTTCAATTTCTGCACTTTTATGTGTGGATTAGACATATTATAGCTTATTTAGTCATAAAATGTTGGAAACAGATATTTTAGACCAAGTTAAGAGCTAAAAATTAGAAATAATCTTGTTTTCCGATTTAAAGTTTTTTTTCAATTTCTGCACTTTTATGTGTGGATTAGACAAATTATAGCTTATTTAGTCATAAAATGTTGAAAACAGATATTTTAGACCAAGTTAAGAGCTAAAAATTAGAAATAATCTTGTTTTCCGATTTCAAGTTTCTTTTCAATTTCTGCACTTTTATGTGTGGATTAGACATATTATAGCTTATTTAGTCATAAAATGTTGAAAACAGATATTTTAGACCAAGTTAAGAGCTAAAAATTAGAATTAATCTTGTTTTCCGATTTAAAGTTTTTTTTCAATTTCTGCACTTTTATGTGTGGATTAGACATATTATGGCTTATTTAGTCATAAAATGTTGAAAACATATATTTTAGACCAAGTTAAGAGCTAAAAATTAGAAATAATCTTGTTTTCCGATTTAAAGTTTTTTATCAATTTCTGCACTTTTATGTGTGGATTAGACATATTGTAGCTTATTTAGTCATAAAATGTTGAAAACAGATATTTGAGACCAAGTTAAGAGCTAAAAATTAGAAATAATCTTGTTTTCCGATTTCAAGTTTCTTTTCAATTTCTGCACTTTTATGTGTGGATTAGACATATTATAGCTTATTTAGTCATAAAATGTTGAAAACAGATATTTTAGACCAAGTTAAGAGCTAAAAATTAGAGATAATCTTGTTTTCTGATTTAAAGTTTTTTTTCAATTTCTGCACTTTTATGTGTGGATTAGACATATTATAGCTTATTTAGTCATAAAATGTTGAAAACAGATATTTTAGACCAAGTTAAGAGCTAAAAATTAGAAATAATCTTGTTTTCCGATTTAAAGTTTTTTTTTCAATTTCTGCACTTTTATGTGTGGATTAGACATATATAGCTTATTAAGTCATAAAATGTTGAAAACAGATATTTTAGACCAAGTTAAGAGCTAAGAATTAGAAATAATCTTGTTTTCCGATTTAAAGTTTTTTTCAATTTCTGCACTTTTATGTGTGGATTAGACATATTATAGCTTATTTAGTCATAAATTGTTGGAAACAGATATTTTAGACCAAGTTAAGAGCTGTGATGGTGATGGTGATGGTGATGGTGATGGTGATGGTGATGGTGATGGTGATGGTGATGGTGATGGTGATGGTGATGGTGATGGTGATGGTGATGGTGATGGTGATGGTGATGGTGATGGTGATGGTGATGGTGATGGTGATGGTGATGGTGATGGTGATGGTGATGGTGATGGTGATGGTGATGGTGATGGTGATGGTGATGGTGATGGTGATGGTGATGGTGATGGTGATGGTGATGGTGATGGTGATGGTGATGGTGATGGTGATGGTGATGGTGATGGTGATGGTGATGGTGATGGTGATGGTGATGGTGATGGTGATGGTGATGGTGATGGTGATGGTGATGGTGATGGTGATGGTGATGGTGATGGTGATGGTGATGGTGATGGTGATGGTGATGGTGATGGTGATGGTGATGGTGATGGTGATGGTGATGGTGATGGTGATGGTGATGGTGATGGTGATGGTGATGGTGATGGTGATGGTGATGGTGATGGTGATGGTGATGGTGATGGTGATGGTGATGGTGATGGTGATGGTGATGGTGATGGTGATGGTGATGGTGATGGTGATGGTGATGGTGATGGTGATGGTGATGGTGATGGTGATGGTGATGGTGATGGTGATGGTGATGGTGATGGTGATGGTGATGGTGATGGTGATGGTGATGGTGATGGTGATGGTGATGGTGATGGTGATGGTGATGGTGATGGTGATGGTGATAGTGATGGTGATGGTGATGGTGATGGTGATGGTGATGGTGATGGTGATGGTGATGGTGATGGTGATGGTGATGGTGATGGTGATGGTGATGGTGATGGTGATGGTGATGGTGATGGTGATGGTGATGGTGATGGTGATGGTGATGGTGATGGTGATGGTGATGGTGATGGTGATGGTGATGGTGATGGTGATGGTGATGGTGATGGTGATGGTGATGGTGATGGTGATGGTGATGGTGATGGTGATGGTGATGGTGATGGTGATGGTGATGGTGATGGTGATGGTGATGGTGATGGTGATGGTGATGGTGATGGTGATGGTGATGGTGATGGTGATGGTGATGGTGATGGTGATGGTGATGGTGATGGTGATGGTGATGGTGATGGTGATGGTGATGGTGATGGTGATGGTGATGGTGATGGTGATGGTGATGGTGATGGTGATGGTGATGGTGATGGTGATGGTGATGGTGATGGTGATGGTGATGGTGATGGTGATGGTGATGGTGATGGTGATGGTGATGGTGATGGTGATGGTGATGGTGATGGTGATGGTGATGGTGATGGTGATGGTGATGGTGATGGTGATGGTGATGGTGATGGTGATGGTGATGGTGATGGTGATGGTGATGGTGATGGTGATGGTGATGGTGATGGTGATGGTGATGGTGATGGTGATGGTGATGGTGATGGTGATGGTGATGGTGATGGTGATGGTGATGGTGATGGTGATGGTGATGGTGATGGTGATGGTGATGGTGATGGTGATGGTGATGGTGATGGTGATGGTGATGGTGATGGTGATGGTGATGGTGATGGTGATGGTGATGGTGATGGTGATGGTGATGGTGATGGTGATGGTGATGGTGATGGTGATGGTGATGGTGATGGTGATGGTGATGGTGATGGTGATGGTGATGGTGATGGTGATGGTGATGGTGATGGTGATGGTGATGGTGATGGTGATGGTGATGGTGATGGTGATGGTGATGGTGATGGTGATGGTGATGGTGATGGTGATGGTGATGGTGATGGTGATGGTGATGGTGATGGTGATGGTGATGGTGATGGTGATGGTGATGGTGATGGTGATGGTGATGGTGATGGTGATGGTGATGGTGATGGTGATGGTGATGGTGATGGTGATGGTGATGGTGATGGTGATGGTGATGGTGATGGTGATGGTGATGGTGATGGTGATGGTGATGGTGATGGTGATGGTGATGGTGATGGTGATGGTGATGGTGATGGTGATGGTGATGGTGATGGTGATGGTGATGGTGATGGTGATGGTGATGGTGATGGTGATGGTGATGGTGATGGTGATGGTGATGGTGATGGTGATGGTGATGGTGATGGTGATGGTGATGGTGATGGTGATGGTGATGGTGATGGTGATGGTGATGGTGATGGTGATGGTGATGGTGATGGTGATGGTGATGGTGATGGTGATGGTGATGGTGATGGTGATGGTGATGGTGATGGTGATGGTGATGGTGATGGTGATGGTGATGGTGATGGTGATGGTGATGGTGATGGTGATGGTGATGGTGATGGTGATGGTGATGGTGATGGTGATGGTGATGGTGATGGTGATGGTGATGGTGATGGTGATGGTGATGGTGATGGTGATGGTGATGGTGATGGTGATGGTGATGGTGATGGTGATGGTGATGGTGATGGTGATGGTGATGGTGATGGTGATGGTGATGGTGATGGTGATGGTGATGGTGATGGTGATGGTGATGGTGATGGTGATGGTGATGGTGATGGTGATGGTGATGGTGATGGTGATGGTGATGGTGATGGTGATGGTGATGGTGATGGTGATGGTGATGGTGATGGTGATGGTGATGGTGATGGTGATGGTGATGGTGATGGTGATGGTGATGGTGATGGTGATGGTGATGGTGATGGTGATGGTGATGGTGATGGTGATGGTGATGGTGATGGTGATGGTGATGGTGATGGTGATGGTGATGGTGATGGTGATGGTGATGGTGATGGTGATGGTGATGGTGATGGTGATGGTGATGGTGATGGTGATGGTGATGGTGATGGTGATGGTGATGGTGATGGTGATGGTGATGGTGATGGTGATGGTGATGGTGATGGTGATGGTGATGGTGATGGTGATGGTGATGGTGATGGTGATGGTGATGGTGATGGTGATGGTGATGGTGATGGTGATGGTGATGGTGATGGTGATGGTGATGGTGATGGTGATGGTGATGGTGATGGTGATGGTGATGGTGATGGTGATGGTGATGGTGATGGTGATGGTGATGGTGATGGTGATGGTGATGGTGATGGTGATGGTGATGGTGATGGTGATGGTGATGGTGATGGTGATGGTGATGGTGATGGTGATGGTGATGGTGATGGTGATGGTGATGGTGATGGTGATGGTGATGTGATGGTGATGGTGATGGTGATGTGATGTGATGGTGATGGTGATGGTGATGTGATGGTGATGGTGATGGTGATGGTGATGGTGATGGTGATGGTGATGGTGATGGTGATGGTGATGGTGA
>CAUEHI010000026.1:12500-71583 GCA_958507055.1 Crioceris asparagi
TAATTTTTAGCTCATAACTCGGTCTAAAATGTCTATTTTCAGAGTTTTATCACTAATTAAGTTATGATATGACCAATTCACACATAAAAGTGCAGAAATTGAGCAAAAACTTAAAATCGGAAAATAAGATTATTTATAATTTTTAGCTCTTTACTTGGTCTAAAATGTCTGTTTTCAGCATTTCATGACTAAATAAGTTATAACAAGTCCAATTCACACATTAAAGTGCAGAAATTGTGCAAAAACTTAAAATCGGAAAAAAATATTATTTCTAATATTTAGCTCTTAACTTGGTCTAAAATGTCTATTTTCAGAATTTTATGACTAAATAAGTTATTATATGTCTAATCCTCACATAAAAGTGCAGAAATTGAACAAAAAGTTGAAATCGGAAAATAAGATTATTTCTAATTTTTAGCTCATAACTCGGTCTAAAATGTCTATTTTCAGAGTTTTATCACTAAAAAAGTTATAATATGTCCAATTCACACATAAAAGTGCAGAAATTGAAAAAAAAAAACTTTAAATCGGAAAATAAGATTATTTCATACTTTTAGCTCATAACGTGGTCTAAAATAACTGTTTTCAACATTTTATGACTAAATAAGTTATAATATGTCTAATCCTCACATAAAAGTGCAGAAATTGAACAAAAACTTGAAATCGGAAAATAAGATTTTTTCTAATTTTAGCTCATAACTCGGTATAAAATGTCTATTTTCAGTGTTTTATCACTAACTAAGTTATAATATGTCCAATTCATACTAAAAGCATAAGGAAATTAAGGAGGTGGATATTCATTTCGGTTTTTCTCGGTTTGTGTTGAATTAATTTTTTGATTTTTTTTTTAATTGTTCTTTGAGGTAGGGAGCAGGTGACCATTCAGTTTAGAATTCTTCATCCCATACCATTTTTTAAATATAAAGGGTTGAAAAAAAATGCAATTATTTTTTTTTGAGAGAACGAAAAGAGATATCGAAAAAATTCAAAAGCTTAAAGATAGCCTCAACGATTGGATTAAACATAAAAAATCGTCGGCTGCGCGAATCCCATAGGAACCGCCACGTTCTGGAATAACTGGGAGGAGGTAAATTTTCGGTGGGAAAAACATGCTCAAACGGGACATTCAATCAATCTATGAAGCCATGAAAATATCTCAGAATTTTTTAATCCATTACAAAGCTGACAAAATCTGTCGTGGTATAAGCTAGGTTTTTCCTCAAATATCCCTTTAATAAGGGCGCTACGAGCGTTTAAAGTTGAGGGATGAAATTTCTGAATTTTATCACAAGTTTCAATCAAGTAAAAACGTTCGAATTTGAAATTTTATATCTCGGTTATGGTAGGTCCTAGAGGGTTGATTTTTTTTTTCAAATCATTATTTGGACATTTCTTAAACTTTCATTCACTCATACTATGGCTCTATCTCTAATATTTCGGGTAGCTCATCACTGGTCGAAAATAAGCTTGCTTACTGCACACTTCTACAATAACAGTAATTGAGCAAAAACCTAATATCGGAAAATAAGATTATTTCTAATATCTAGCTCTTGACTTGGTCTAAAATATCTATTTTCAGAATTTTATGACTAAAAAAGTTATAATAAGTCCAATTCACACATAACAGAGCAGAAATTGAGCAAAAACTTAAAATCGGAAAATAAGATTATTTCATATTTTTAGCTCATAAACTTGGTCTAATATGTCTGTTTTCAACATTTTATGACTAAATAATAAATAAAATGTCCAAACCACACATAAAAGTGCAGAAATTGAGCAAAAACTTAAAATCGGAAAATAAGATTATTTCTAATATTTAGCTATTAACTTGGACGAAAATGTCTATTTTCAGAATTTTATGACTAAATAAGTTATAATATGTCCAATTCACACATAAAAGTGCAGAAATTGAACAAAAACTTAAAATCGGAAATAAGATTATTTCATATTTTTAGCTCATAAACTTGGTCTAATATGTCTGTTTTCAACATTTTATGACTAAATAATAAATAAAATGTCCAAACCACACATAAAATTGCAGAAATTGAGCAAAAACTTAAAATCGGAAAATAAGATTATTATTAATATTTAGCTATTAACTTGGTCTAAAATGTCTATTTTCAGAATTTTATGACTAAATAAGTTATAATATGTCCAATTCACACATAAAAGTGCAGAAAGTGAACAAAAACTTAAAATCGGAAAATAAGATTATTTCTAATTTTTAGCTCATAACTCGGTCTAAAATGTCTATTTTCAGAGTTTTATCACTAATTAAGTTATAATATGTCCAATTCACACATAAAATGCAGAAATTGAAAAAAAAACTTTAAATCGGGAAATAAGATTATTTCATACTTTTAGCTCATAACTTGGTCTAATATGTCTGTTTTCAACATTTTATGACTAAATAATAAATAAAATGTCCAAACCACACATAAAAGTGCAGAAATTGAACAAAAACTTAAAATCGGAAAATAAGATTATTTCATATTTTCAGCTCATAACTTGGTCAAAAATGTCTGTTTTCGACATTTTATGACTAAATTAGTTATAATATGTCTAATCCTCACATAAAAGTGCAGAAATTGAACAAAAACTTCAAATCGGAAAATAAGATTATTTCTAATTTTTAGCTCATAACTCGGTCTAAAATGTCTATTTTCAGAGTTTTATCACTAATTAAGTTATAATATGACCAATTCACACATAAAAGTGCAGAAATTGAGCAAAAACTTAAAATCGGAAAATAAGATTATTTATAATTTTTAGCTCTTTACTTGGTCTAAAATGTCTGTTTTCAGCATTTCATGACTAAATAAGTTATAACAAGTCCAATACACACATTAAAGTGCAGAAATTGAGCAAAAACTTAAAATCGGAAAAAAAGATTATTTCTAATATTTAGCTCTTAACTTGGTCTAAAATGTCTATTTTCAGAATTTTATGACTAAATAAGTTATTATATGTCTAATCCTCACATAAAAGTGCAGAAATTGAACAAAAAGTTGAGATCGGAAAATAAGATTATTTCTAATTTTTAGCTCATAACTCGGTCTAAAATGTCTATTTTCAGAGTTTTATCACTAAAAAAGTTATAATATGTCCAATTCACACATAAAAGTGCAGAAATTGAAAAAAAAACTTTAAATCGGAAATAAGATTATTTCATACTTTTAGCTCATAACTTGGTCTAAAATAACTGTTTTCAACATTTTATGACTAAATAAGTTATAATATGTCTAATCCTCACATAAAAGTGCAGAAATTGAACAAAAACTTGAAATCGGAAAATAAGATTTTTTATAATTTTTAGCTCATAACTCGGTATAAAATGTCTATTTTCAGTGTTTTATCACTAAATAAGTTATAATATGTCCAATTCATACTAAAAGCATAAGGAAATTAAGGAGGTGGATATTCATTTCGGTTTTTCTCGGTTTGTGTTGAATGAATTTTTTTGATTTTTTTTTAATTGTTCTTTGAGGTAGGGAGAAGGTGACCATTCGGTTTAGAATTCTTCATCCCTTACCATTTTTTAAATATAAAGGGTTGAAAAAAATGCAATTATTTTTTTTGAGAGAACGAAAAGAGATATCGAAAAAATTCAAAAGCTCAAAGATAGCCTCAACGATTGGATTAAACATAAAAAATCGTCGGCTGCGCGAATCCCATAGGAACCGCCACGTTCTGGAATAACTGGGAGGAGGTAAATTTTCGGTGCGAAAAACATGCTCAAACGGGACATTCAATCAATCTATGAAGCCATGAAAATATGTCAGAATTTTTTAATCCATTACAAAGCTGACAAAATCTGTCGTGGTATAAGCTAGGTTTTTTCTCAAATATCCCTTTAATAAGGGCGCTACGAGCGTTTAAAGTTGAGGGATGAAATTTCTGAATTTTATCACAAGTTTCAATCAAGTAAAAACGTTCGAATTTGAAATTTTATATCTCGGTTATGGTAGGTCCTAGAGGGTTGATTTTTTTTTCAAAACATTATTTGGACATTTCTTAAACTTTCATTCAATCATACTATAGCTCTATCTCTAATATTTCGGGTAGCTCATCACTGGTCGAAAATAAGCTTGCTTCCTGCACACTTCTACAATAACAGTAATTGAGCAAAAACTTAATATCGGAAAATAAGATTATTTCTAATATCTAGCTCTTAACTTGGTCTAAAATATCTATTTTCAGAATTTTATGACTAAAAAAGTTATAATAAGTCCAATTCACACATAAAAGTGCAGAAATTGAGCAAAAACTTAAAATCGGAAAATAAGATTATTTCATATTTTTAGCTCAGAATTGGTCCAAAATGTCTGTTTTCGACATTTTATGACTAAATAAGTTATAATATGTCTAATCCTCACATAAATGTGCAGAAATTGAACAAAAACTTGAAATCGGAAAATAAGATTTTTTCTAATTTTTAGCTCATAACTCGGTCTAAAATGTCTATTTTCAGAGTTTTATCACTAAATAAGTTATAATATGTCCAATTCATACTAAAAGCATAAGGAAATTAAGGAGGTGGATATTCATTTCGGTTTTTCTCGGTTTGTGTTGAATGAATTTTTTTGAATTTTTTTTTAATTGTTCTTTGAGGTAGGGAGCAGATGACCATTTGGTTTAGAATTCTTCATCCCTTACCATTTTTTAAATATAAAGGGTTGAAAAAAAATGCAATTATTTTTTTTTTGAGAGAACGAAAAGAGATATCGAAAAAATTCAAAAGCTTAAAGATAGCCTCAACGATTGGATTAAACATAAAAAATCGTCGGCTGCGCGAATCCCATAGGAACCGCCACGTTCTGGAATAACTGGGAGGAGGTAAATTTTCGGTGCGAAAAACATGCTCAAACGGGACATTCAATCAATCTATGAAGCCATGAAAATATCTCAGAATTTTTTAATCCATTACAAAGCTGACAAAATCTGTCGTGGTATAAGCTAGGTTTTCTCTCAAATACCCCTTTAATAAGGGCGCTACGAGCGTTTAAAGTTGAGGGATGAAATTTCTGAATTTTATCACAAGTTTCAATCAAGTAAAAACGTTCGAATTTGAAATTTTATATCTCGGTTATGGTAGGTCCTAGAGGGTTGATTTTTTTTTCAAAACATTATTTGGACATTTCTTAAACTTTCATTCACTCATACTATGGCTCTATCTCTAATATTTCGGGTAGCTCATCACTGGTCGAAAATAAGCTTGCTTCCTGCATACTTCTACAATAACCGTAATTGAGCAAAAACTTAAAATCGGAAAATAAGATTATTTCTAATATCTAGCTCTTAACTTGGTCTAAAATATCTATTTTCAGAATTTTATGACTAAAAAAGTTATAATAAGTCCAATTCACACATAAAAGTGCAGAAATTGAGCAAAAACTTAAAATCGGAAAATAAGATTATTTCATATTTTTAGCTCATAAACTTGGTCTAATATGTCTGTTTTCAACATTTTATGACTAAATAATAAATAAAATGTCCAAACCACACATAAAAGTGCAGAAATTGAAAAGAAACTTGAAATCGGAAAACAAGATTATTTCTAATTTTTAGCTCTTAACTTGGTCTAAAATATCTGTTTTCAACATTTTATGACTAAATAAGCTATAATATGTCTAATCCACACATAAAAGTGCAGAAATTGAAAAAAAACTTTAAATCGGAAAACAAGATTATTTCTAATTTTTAGCTCTTAACTGGGTCTAAAATATCTGTTTTCAACATTTTATGACTGAATAAGCTATAATATGTCTAATCCACACATAAAAGTGCAGAAATTGAAAAAAAACCTTTAAATCGGAAAACAAGATTATTTCTAATTTATAGCTCTTAACTTGGTCTAAAATATCTGTTTTCAACATTTTATGACTAAATAAGCTATAATATGTCTAATCCACACATAAAAGTGCAGAAATTGAAAAAAACTTTAAATCGGAAAACAAGATTATTTCTAATTTTTAGCTCTTAACTTGGTCTAAAATATCTGTTTTCAACATTTTATGACTAAATAAGCTATAATATGTCTAATCCACACATAAAAGTGCAGAGATTGAAAAGAAACTTGAAATCGGAAAACAAGATTATTTCTAATTTTTAGCTCCTAACTTGTTCTAAAATATCTGTTTTCAACATTTTATGACTAAATAAGCTATAATATGTCTAATCCACATATAAAAGTGCAGAAATTGAAAAGAAACTTGAAATCGGAAAACAAGATTATTTCTAATTTTTAGCTCTTAACTTGGTCTAAAATATCTGTTTTCAACATTTTATGACTAAATAAGCTATAATTTGTCTAATCCACACATAAAAGTGCAGAAATTGAAAAAAAACTTTAAATCGGAAAACAAGATTATTTCTAATTTTTAGCTCTTAACTTGGTCTAAAATATCTGTTTTCAACGTTTTATGACTAAATAAGCTATAATATGTCTAATCCACACATAAAAGTGCAGAAATTGAGCAAAAACTTGAAATCTGAAAATAAGATTATTTATAATTTTTAGCTCTTTACTTGGTCTAAAATGTCTGTTTTCAGCATTTCATGACTAAATAAGTTATAACAAGTCCAATTCACACATTAAAGTGCAGAAATTGAGCAAAAACTTAAAGTCGGAAAAAAAGATTATTTCTAATATTTAGCTCTTAACTTGGTCTAAAATGTCTATTTTCAGAATTTTATGACTAAATAAGTTATTATATGTCTAATCCTCACATAAAAGTGCAGAAATTGAACAAAAAGTTGAAATCGGAAAATAAGATTATTTCTAATTTTTAGTTCATAACTCGGTCTAAAATGTCTATTTTCAGAGTTTTATCACTAAAAAAGTTATAATATGTCCAATTCACACATAAAAGTGCAGAAATTGAAAAAAAAACTTTAAATCGGAAAATAAGATTATTTCATACTTTTAGCTCATAACTTGGTCTAAAATAACTGTTTTCAACATTTTATGACTAAATAAGTTATAATATGTCTAATCCTCACATAAAAGTGCAGAAATTGAACAAAAACTTGAAATCGGAAAATAAGATTTTTTCTAATTTTTAGCTCATAACTCGGTATAAAATGTCTATTTTCAGTGTTTTATCACTAAATAAGTTATAATATGTCCAATTCATACTAAAAGCATAAGGAAATTAAGGAGGTGGATATTCATTTCGGTTTTTCTCGGTTTGTGTTGAATGAATTTTTTTGAATTTTTTTTAATTGTTCTTTGAGGTAGGGAGCAGGTGACCATTCGGTTTAGAATTCTTCATCCCTTACCATTTTTAAATATAAAGGGTTGAAAAAAAATGCAATTTTTTTTTTTTTGAGAGAACGAAAAGAGGTATCGAAAAAATTCAAAAGCTTAAAGATAGCCTCAACGATTGGATTAAACATAAGAAATCGTCGGCTGCGCGAATCCCATAGGAACCGCCACGTTCTGGAATAACTGGGAGGAGGTAAATTTTCGGTGCGAAAAACATGCTCAAACGGGACATTCAATCAATCTATGAAGCCATGAAAATATCTCAGAATTTTTTAAACCATTACAAAGCTGACAAAATCTGTCGTGGTATAAGCTAGGTTTTTTCTCAAATATCCCTTTAATAAGGGCGCTACGGGCGTTTAAAGTTGAGGGATGAAATTTCTGAATTTTATCACAAGTTTCAATCAAGTAAAAACGTTCGAATTTGAAATTTTATATCTCGGTTATGGTAGGTCCTAGAGGGTTGATTTTTTTTTCAAAACATTATTTGGACATTTCTTAAACTTTCATTCACTCATACTATGGCTCTATCTCTAATATTTCGGGTAGCTCATCACTGGTCGAAAATAAGCTTGCTTCCTGCACACTTCTACAATAACAGTAATTGAGCAAAAACTTAAAATCGGAAAATAAGATTATTTCTAATATCTAGCTCTTAAGTTGGTCTAAAATATCTATTTTCAGAATTTTATGACTAATAAAGTTATAATAAGTCCAATTCACACATAAAAGTGCAGAAATTGAGCAAAAACTTAGAATCGGAAAATAAGATTATTTCATATTTTTAGCTCATAAACTTGGTCTAATATGTCTGTTTTCAACATTTTATGACTAAATAATAAATAAAATGTCCAAACCACACATAAAAGTGCAGAAATTGAGCAAAAACTTAAAATCGGAAAATAAGATTATTTCTAATATTTAGCTATTAACTTGGTCTAAAATGTCTATTTTCAGAATTTTATCACTAAAAAAGTTATAATATGTCCAATTCACACATAAAAGTGCAGAAATTGAAAAAAAAACTTTAAATCGGAAAATAAGATTATTTCATACTTTTAGCTCATAACTTGGTCTAAAATAACTGTTTTCAACATTTTATGACTAAATAAGTTATAATATGTCTAATCCTCACATAAAAGTGCAGAAATTGAACAAAAACTTGAAATCGGAAAATAAGATTTTTTCTAATTTTTAGCTCATAACTCGGTATAAAATGTCTATTTTCAGTGTTTTATCACTAAATAAGTTATAATATGTCCAATTCATACTAAAAGCATAAGGAAATTAAGGAGGTGGATATTCATTTCGGTTTTTCTCAGTTTGTGTTGAATGAATTTTTTTGATTTTTTTAATTGTTCTTTGAGGTAGGAAGCAGGTGACCATTCGGTTTAGAATTCTTCATCCCTTACCATTTTTTAAATATAAAGGGTTGAAAAAAAATGCAATTATTTTTTTTTGAGAGAACGAAAAGAGATATCGAAAAAATTCAAAAGCTTAAAGATAGCCTCAACGATTGGATTAAACATAAAAAATCGTCGGCTGCGCGAATCCCATAGGAACCGCCACGTTCTGGAATAACTGGGAGGAGGTAAATTTTCGGTGCGAAAAACATGCTCAAACGGGACATTCAATCAATCTATGAAGCCATGAAAATATCTCAGAATTTTTTAATCCATTACAAAGCTGACAAAATCTGTCGTGGTATAAGCTAGGTTTTTTCTCAAATATCCTTTTAATAAGGGCGCTACGAGCGTTTAAAGTTGAGGGATGAAATTTCTGAATTTTATCACAAGTTTCAATCAAGTAAAAACGTTCGAATTTGAAAATTTATATCTCGGTTATGGTAGGTCCTAGAGGGTTGATTTTTTTTTCAAAACATTATTTGGACATTTCTTAAACTTTCATTCACTCATACTATGGCTCTATCTCTAATATTTCGGGTAGCTCATCACTGGTCGAAAATAAGCTTGCTTCCTGCACACTTCTACAATAACCGTAATTGAGCAAAAACTTAAAATCGGAAAATAAGATTATTTCTAATATCTAGCTCTTAACTTGGTCTAAAATATCTATTTTCAGAATTTTATGACTAAAAAAGTTATAATAAGTCCAATTCACACATAAAAGTGCAGAAATTGAGCAAAAACTTAAAATCGGAAAATAAGATTATTTCATATTTTTAGCTCATAAACTTGGTCTAATATGTCTGTTTTCAACATTTTATGACTAAATAATAAATAAAATGTCCAAACCACACATAAAAGTGCAGAAATTGAAAAGAAACTTGAAATCGGAAAACAAGATTATTTCTAATTTTTAGCTCTTAACTTGGTCTAAAATATCTATTTTCAGAATTTTATGACTAAAAAAGTTATAATAAGTCCAATTCACACATAAAAGTGAAGAAATTGAGCAAAAACTTAAAATCGGAAAATAAGATTA
Source organism: Crioceris asparagi (assembly GCA_958507055.1). Lineage (NCBI taxonomy): Eukaryota > Metazoa > Arthropoda > Insecta > Coleoptera > Chrysomelidae > Crioceris > Crioceris asparagi. The sequence goes on from CAUEHI010000026.1 coordinate 22,213, forward strand.
TTTCATATTTTTAGCTCATAAACTTGGTCTAATATGTCTGTTTTCAACATTTTATGACTAAATAATAAATAAAATGTCCAAACCACACATAAAAGTGCAGAAATTGAGCAAAAACTTAAAATCGGAAAATAAGATTATTTCTAATATTTAGCTATTAACTTGGACGAAAATGTCTATTTTCAGAATTTTATGACTAAATAAGTTATAATATGTCCAATTCACACATAAAAGTGCAGAAATTGAACAAAAACTTAAAATCGGAAAATAAGATTATTTCATATTTTTAGCTCATAAACTTGGTCTAATATGTCTGTTTTCAACATTTTATACTAAATAATAAATAAAATGTCCAAACCACACATAAAAGTGCAGAAATTGAGCAAAAACTTAAAATCGGAAAATAAGATTATTTCTAATATTTAGCTATTAACTTGGTCTAAAATGTCTATTTTCAGAGTTTTATCACTAATTAAGTTATAATATGTCCAATTCACACATAAAAGTGCAGAAATTGAAAAAAAACTTTAAATCGGGAAATAAGATTATTTCATACTTTTAGCTCATAACTTGGTCTAATATGTCTGTTTTCAACATTTTATGACTAAATAATAAATAAAATGTCCAAACCACACATAAAAGTGCAGAAATTGAACAAAAACTTAAAATCGGAAAATAAGATTATTTCATATTTTTAGCTCATAACTTGGTCAAAAATGTCTGTTTTCGACATTTTATGACTAAATTAGTTATAATATGTCTAATCCTCACATAAAAGTGCAGAAATTGAACAAAAACTTCAAATCGGAAAATAAGATTATTTCTAATTTTTAGCTCATAACTCGGTCTAAAATGTCTATTTTCAGAGTTTTATCACTAATTAAGTTATAATATGACCAATTCACACATAAAAGTGCAGAAATTGAGCAAAAACTTAAAATCGGAAAATAAGATTATTTATAATTTTTAGCTCTTTACTTGGTCTAAAATGTCTGTTTTCAGCATTTCATGACTAAATAAGTTATAACAAGTCCAATACACACATTAAAGTGCAGAAATTGAGCAAAAACTTAAAATCGGAAAAAAAGATTATTTCTAATATTTAGCTCTTAACTTGGTCTAAAATGTCTATTTTCAGAATTTTATGACTAAATAAGTTATTATATGTCTAATCCTCACATAAAAGTGCAGAAATTGAACAAAAAGTTGAGATCGGAAAATAAGATTATTTCTAATTTTTAGCTCATAACTCGGTCTAAAATGTCTATTTTCAGAGTTTTATCACTAAAAAAGTTATAATATGTCCAATTCACACATAAAAGTGCAGAAATTGAAAAAAAAACTTTAAATCGGAAAATAAGATTATTTCATACTTTTAGCTCATAACTTGGTCTAAAATAACTGTTTTCAACATTTTATGACTAAATAAGTTATAATATCTCTAATCCTCACATAAAAGTGCAGAAATTGAACAAAAACTTGAAATCGGAAAATAAGATTTTTTCTAATTTTTAGCTCATAACTCGTTATAAAATGTCTATTTTCAGTGTTTTATCACTAAATAAGTTATAATATGTCCAATTCATACTAAAAGCATAAGGAAATTAAGGAGGTGGATATTCATTTCGGTTTTTCTCGGTTTGTGTTGAATGAATTTTTTTGATTTTTTTTTTAATTGTTCTTTGAGGTAGGGAGCAGGTGACCATTTGGTTTAGAATTCTTCATCCCTTACCATTTTTTAAATATAAAGGGTTGAAAAAAAATGCAATTATTTTTTTTTGAGAGAACGAAAAGAGATATCGAAAAAATTCAAAAGCTCAAAGATAGCCTCAACGATTGGATTAAACATAAGAAATCGTCGGCTGCGCGAATCCCATAGGAACCGCCTCGTTCTGGAATAACTGGGAGGAGGTAAATTTTCGGTGCGAAAAACATGCTCAAACGGGACATTCAATCAATCTATGAAGCCATGAAAATATCTCAGAATTTTTTAATCCATTACAAAGCTGACAAAATCTGTCGTGGTATAAGCTAGGTTTTTTCTCAAATATCCCTTTAATAAGGGCGCTACGAGCGTTTAAAGTTGAGGGATGAAATTTCTGAATTTTATCACAAGTTTCAATCAAGTAAAAACGTTCGAATTTGAAATTTTATATCTCGGTTATGGTAGGTCCTAGAGGGTTGATTTTTTTTTCAAAACATTATTTGGACATTTCTTAAACTTTCATTCACTCATACTATAGCTCTATCTCTAATATTTCGGGTAGCTCATCACTGGTCGAAAATAAGCTTGCTTCCTGCACACTTCTACAATAACAGTAATTGAGCAAAAACTTAATATCGGAAAATAAGATTATTTCTAATATCTAGCTCTTAACTTGGTCTAAAATATCTATTTTCAGAATTTTATGACTAAAAAAGTTATAATAAGTCCAATTCACACATAAAAGTGCAGAAATTGAGCAAAAACTTAAAATCGGAAAATAAGATTATTTCATATTTTTAGCTCATAATTGGTCCAAAATGTCTGTTTTCGACATTTTATGACTAAATAAGTTATAATATGTCTAATCCTCACATAAAAGTGCAGAAATTGAACAAAAACTTGAAATCGGAAAATAAGATTTTTTCTAATTTTTAGCTCATAACTCGGTCTAAAATGTCTATTTTCAGAGTTTTATCACTAAATAAGTTATAATATGTCCAATTCATACTAAAAGCATAAGGAAATTAAGGAGGTGGATATTCATTTCGGTTTTTCTCGGTTTGTGTTGAATGAATTTTTTTGAATTTTTTTTTAATTGTTCTTTGAGGTAGGGAGCAGATGACCATTTGGTTTAGAATTCTTCATCCCTTACCATTTTTTAAATATAAAGGGTTGAAAAAAAATGCAATTATTTTTTTTTTGAGAGAACGAAAAGAGATATCGAAAAAATTCAAAAGCTCAAAGATAGCCTCAACGATTGGATTAAACATAAAAAATCGTCGGCTGCGCGAATCCCATAGGAACCGCCACGTTCTGGAATAACTGGGAGGAGGTAAATTTTCGGTGCGAAAAACATGCTCAAACGGGACATTCAATCAATCTATGAAGCCATGAAAATATCTCAGAATTTTTTAATCCATTACAAAGCTGACAAAACCTGTCGTGGTATAAGCTAGGTTTTTTCTCGAATACCCCTTTAATAAGGGCGCTACGAGCGTTTAAAGTTGAGGGATGAAATTTCTGAATTATATCACAAGTTTCAATCAAGTAAAAACGTTCGAATTTGAAATTTTATATCTCGGTTATGGTAGGTCCTAGAGGGTTGATTTTTTTTTCAAAACATTATTTGGACATTTCTTAAACTTTCATTCACTCATACTATGGCTCTATCTCTAATATTTCGGGTAGCTCATCACTGGTCGAAAATAAGCTTGCTTCCTGCACACTTCTACAATAACCGTAATTGAGCAAAAACTTAAAATCGGAAAATAAGATTATTTCTAATATCTAGCTCTTAACTTGGTCTAAAATATCTATTTTCAGAATTTTATGACTAAAAAAGTTATAATAAGTCCAATTCACACATAAAAGTGCAGAAATTGAGCAAAAACTTAAAATCGGAAAATAAGATTATTTCATATTTTTAGCTCATAAACTTGGTCTAATATGTCTGTTTTCAACATTTTATGACTAAATAATAAATAAAATGTCCAAACCACACATAAAAGTGCAGAAATTGAAAAGAAACTTGAAATCGGAAAACAAGATTATTTCTAATTTTTAGCTCTTAACTTGGTCTAAAATATCTGTTTCCAACATTTTATGACTAAATAAGCTATAATATGTCTAATCATAAAAGTGCAGAAATTGAAAAAAAACTTTAAATCGGAAAACAAGATTATTTCTAATTTTTAGCTCTTAACTGGGTCTAAAATATCTGTTTTCAACATTTTATGACTGAATAAGCTATAATATGTCTAATCCACACATAAAAGTGCAGAAATTGAAAAAAACTTTAAATCGGAAAACAAGATTATTTCTAATTTTTAGCTCTTAACTTGGTCTAAAATATCTGTTTTCAACATTTTATGACTAAATAAGCTATAATATGTCTAATCCACACATAAAAGTGCAGAAATTGAAAAGAAACTTGAAATCGGAAAACAAGATTATTTCTAATTTTTAGCTCCTAACTTGGTCTAAAATATCTGTTTTCAACATTTTATGACTAAATAAGCTATAATATGTCTAATCCACATATAAAAGTGCAGAAATTGAAAAGAAACTTGAAATCGGAAAACAAGATTATTTCTAATTTTTAGCTCTTAACTTGGTCTAAAATATCTGTTTTCAACATTTTATGACTAAATAAGCTATAATTTGTCTAATCCACACATAAAAGTGCAGAAATTGAAAAAAAACTTTAAATCGGAAAACAAGATTATTTCTAATTTTTAGCTCTTAACTTGGTCTAAAATATCTGTTTTCAACGTTTTATGACTAAATAAGCTATAATATGTCTAATCCACACATAAAAGTGCAGAAATTGAGCAAAAACTTGAAATCTGAAAATAAGATTATTTATAATTTTTAGCTCTTTACTTGGTCTAAAATGTCTGTTTTCAGCATTTCATGACTAAATAAGTTATAACAAGTCCAATTCACACATTAAAGTGCAGAAATTGAGCAAAAACTTAAAGTCTGAAAAAAAGATTATTTCTAATATTTAGCTCTTAACTTGGTCTAAAATGTCTATTTTCAGAATTTTATGACTAAATAAGTTATTATATGTCTAATCCTCACATAAAAGTGCAGAAATTGAACAAAAAGTTGAAATCGGAAAATAAGATTATTTCTAATTTTTAGCTCATAACTCGGTCTAAAATGTCTATTTTCAGAGTTTTATCACTAAAAAAGTTATAATATGTCCAATTCACACATAAAAGTGCAGAAATTTAAAAAAAAACTTTAAATCGGAAAATAAGATTATTTCATACTTTTAGCTCATAACTTGGTCTAAAATAACTGTTTTCAACATTTTATGACTAAATAAGTTATAATATGTCTAATCCTCACATAAAAGTGCAGAAATTGAACAAAAACTTGAAATCGGAAATTAAGATTTTTTCTAATTTTTAGCTCATAACTCGGTATAAAATGTCTATTTTCAGTGTTTTATCACTAAATAAGTTATAATATGTCCAATTCATACTAAAAGCATAAGGAAATTAAGGAGGTGGATATTCATTTCGGTTTTTCTCGGTTTGTGTTGAATGAATTTTTTTGATTTTTTTTTAATTGTTCTTTGAGGTAGGGAGCAGGTGACCATTCGGTTTAGAATTCTTCATCCCTTACCATTTTTAAATATAAAGGGTTGAAAAAAAATGCAATTATTTTTTTTTGAGAGAACGAAAAGAGATATCGAAAAAATTCAAAAGCTTAAAGATAGCCTCAACGATTGGATTAAACATAAAAAATCGTCGGCTGCGCGAATCCCATAGGAACCGCCACGTTCTGGAATAACTGGGAGGAGGTAAATTTTCGGTGCGAAAAACATGCTCAAACGGGACATTCAATCAATCTATGAAGCCATGAAAATATCTCAGAATTTTTTAATCCATTACAAAGCTGACAAAATCTGTCGTGGTATAAGCTAGGTTTTTTCTCAAATATCCCTTTAATAAGGGCGCTACGGGCGTTTAAAGTTGAGGGATGAAATTTCTGAATTTTATCACAAGTTTCAATCAAGTAAAAACGTTCGAATTTGAAAATTTATATCTCGGTTATGGTAGGTCCTAGAGGGTTGATTTTTTTTTCAAAACATTATTTGGACATTTCTTAAAGTTTCATTCACTCATACTATGGCTCTATCTCTAATATTTCGGGTAGCTCATCACTGGTCGAAAATAAGCTTGCTTCCTGCACACTTCTACAATAACCGTAATTGAGCAAAAACTTAAAATCGGAAAATAAGATTATTTCTAATATCTAGCTCTTAACTTGGTCTAAAATATCTATTTTCAGAATTTTATGACTAAAAAAGTTATAATAAGTCCAATTCACACATAAAAGTGCAGAAATTGAGCAAAAACTTAAAATCGGAAAATAAGTTTACTTCATATTTTTAGCTCATAAACTTGGTCTAATATGTCTGTTTTCAACATTTTATGACTAAATAATAAATAAAATGTCCAAACCACACATAAAAGTGCAGAAATTGAAAAGAAACTTGAAATCGGAAAACAAGATTATTTCTAATTTTTAGCTCTTAACTTGGTCTAAAATATCTGTTTTCAACATTTTATGACTAAATAAGCTATAATATGTCTAATCCACACATAAAAGTGCAGAAATTGAAAAAAAACTTTAAATCGGAAAACAGGATTATTTCCAATTTTTAGCTCTTAACTGGGTCTAAAATATCTGTTTTCAACATTTTATGACTGAATAAGCTATAATATGTCTAATCCACACATAAAAGTGCAGAAATTGAAAAAAAACTTTAAATCGGAAAACAAGATTATTTCTAATTTTTAGCTCTTAACTTGGTCTAAAATATCTGTTTTCAACATTTTATGACTAAATAAGCTATAATATGTCTAATCCACACATAAAAGTGCAGAAATTGAAAAAAACTTTAAATCGGAAAACAAGATTATTTCTAATTTTTAGCTCTTAACTTGGTCTAAAATATCTGTTTTCAACATTTTATGACTAAATAAGCTATAATATGTCTAATCCACACATAAAAGTGCAGAAATTGAAAAGAAACTTGAAATCGGAAAACAAGATTATTTCTAATTTTTAGCTCCTAACTTGGTCTAAAATATCTGTTTTCAACATTTTATGACTAAATAAGCTATAATATGTCTAATCCACATATAAAAGTGCAGAAATTGAAAAGAAACTTGAAATCGGAAAACAAGATTATTTCTAATTTTTAGCTCTTAACTTGGTCTAAAATATCTGTTTTCAACATTTTATGACTAAATAAGCTATAATTTGTCTAATCCACACATAAAAGTGCAGAAATTGAAAAGAAACTTGAAATCGGAAAACAAGATTATTTCTAATTTTTAGCTCCTAACTTGGTCTAAAATATCTGTTTTCAACATTTTATGACTAAATAAGCTATAATATGTCTAATCCACATATAAAAGTGCAGAAATTGAAAAGAAACTTGAAATCGGAAAACAAGATTATTTCTAATTTTTAGCTCTTAACTTGGTCTAAAATATCTGTTTTCAACATTTTATGACTAAATAAGCTATAATTTGTCTAATCCACACATAAAAGTGCAGAAATTGAAAAAAAACTTTAAATCGGAAAACAAGATTATTTCTAATTTTTAGCTCCTAACTTGGTCTAAAATATCTGTTTTCAACGTTTTATGACTAAATAAGCTATAATATGTCTAATCCACACATAAAAGTGCAGAAATTGAGCAAAAACTTGAAATCTGAAAATAAGATTATTTATAATTTTTAGCTCTTTACTTGGTCTAAAATGTCTGTTTTCAGCATTTCATGACTAAATAAGTTATAACAAGTCCAATTCACACATTAAAGTGCAGAAATTGAGCAAAAACTTAAAGTCTGAAAAAAAGATTATTTCTAATATTTAGCTCTTAACTTGGTCTAAAATGTCTATTTTCAGAATTTTATGACTAAATAAGTTATTATATGTCTAATCCTCACATAAAAGTGCAGAAATTGAACAAAAAGTTGAAATCGGAAAATAAGATTATTTCTAATTTTTAGCTCATAACTCGGTCTAAAATGTCTATTTTCAGAGTTTTATCACTAAAAAAGTTATAATATGTCCAATTCACACATAAAAGTGCAGAAATTCAAAAAAAAACTTTAAATCGGAAAATAAGATTATTTCATACTTTTAGCTCATAACTTGGTCTAAAATAACTGTTTTCAACATTTTATGACTAAATAAGTTATAATATGTCTAATCCTCACATAAAAGTGCAGAAATTGAACAAAAACTTGAAATCGGAAATTAAGATTTTTTCTAATTTTTAGCTCATAACTCGGTATAAAATGTCTATTTTCAGTGTTTTATCACTAAATAAGTTATAATATGTCCAATTCATACTAAAAGCATAAGGAAATTAAGGAGGTGGATATTCATTTCGGTTTTTCTCGGTTTGTGTTGAATGAATTTTTTTGAATTTTTTTTAATTGTTCTTTGAGGTAGGGAGCAGGTGACCATTCGGTTTAGAATTCTTCATCCCTTACCATTTTTAAATATAAAGGGTTGAAAAAAAATGCAATTATTTTTTTTTGAGAGAACGAAAAGAGATATCGAAAAAATTCAAAAGCTTAAAGATAGCCTCAACGATTGGATTAAACATAAAAAATCGTCGGCTGCGCGAATCCCATAGGAACCGCCACGTTCTGGAATAACTGGGAGAAGGTAAATTTTCGGTGCGAAAAACATGCTCAAACGGGACATTCAATCAATCTATGAAGCCATGAAAATATCTCAGAATTTTTTAATCCATTACAAAGCTGACAAAATCTGTCGTGGTATAAGCTAGGTTTTTTCTCAAATATCCCTTTAATAAGGGCGCTACGGGCGTTTAAAGTTGAGGGATGAAATTTCTGAATTTTATCACAAGTTTCAATCAAGTAAAAACGTTCGAATTTGAAATTTTATATCTCGGTTATGGTAGGTCCTAGAGGGTTGATTTTTTTTTCAAAACATTATTTGGACATTTCTTAAACTTTCATTCACTCATACTATGGCTCTATCTCTAATATTTCGGGTAGCTCATCACTGGTCGAAAATAGGCTTGCTTCCTGCACACTTCTACAATAACAGTAATTGAGCAAAAACTTAAAATCGGAAAATAAGATTATTTCTAATATCTAGCTCTTAACTTGGTCTAAAATATCTATTTTCAGAATTTTATGACTAATAAAGTTATAATAAGTCCAATTCACACATAAAAGTGCAGAAATTGAGCAAAAACTTAGAATCGGAAAATAAGATTATTTCATATTTTTAGCTCATAAACTTGGTCTAATATGTCTGTTTTCAACATTTTATGACTAAATAATAAATAAAATGTCCAAACCACACATAAAAGTGCAGAAATTGAGCAAAAACTTAAAATCGGAAAATAAGATTATTTCTAATATTTAGCTATTAACTTGGTCTAAAATGTCTATTTTCAGAATTTTATCACTAAAAAAGTTATAATATGTCCAATTCACACATAAAGGTGCAGAAATTGAAAAAAAAACTTTAAATCGGAAAATTAGATTATTTCATACTTTTAGCTCATAACTTGGTCTAAAATAACTGTTTTCAACATTTTATGACTAAATAAGTTATAATATGTCTAATCCTCACATAAAAGTGCAGAAATTGAACAAAAACTTGAAATCGGAAAATAAGATTTTTTCTAATTTTTAGCTCATAACTCGGTATAAAATGTCTATTTTCAGTGTTTTATCACTAAATAAGTTATATGTCCAATTCATACTAAAAGCATAAGGAAATTAAGGAGGTGGATATTCATTTCGGTTTTTCTCGGTTTGTGTTGAATGAATTTTTTTGATTTTTTTTAATTGTTCTTTGAGGTAGGGAGCAGGTGACCATTCGGTTTAGAATTCTTCATCCCTTACCACTTTTTAAATATAAAGGGTTGAAAAAAAATGCAATTATTTTTTTTTGAGAGAACGAAAAAAGATATCGACAAAATTCAAAAGCTTAAAGATAGCCTCAACGATTGGATTAAACATAAAAAATCGTCGGCTGCGCGAATCCCATAGGAACCGCCACGTTCTGGAATAACTGGGAGGAGGTAAATTTTCGGTGCGAAAAACATGCTCAAACGGGACATTCAATCAATCTATGAAGCCATGAAAATATCTCAGAATTTTTTAATCCATTACAAAGCTGACAAAATCTGTCGTGGTATAAGCTAGGTTTTTTCTCAAATATCCTTTTAATAAGGGCGCTACGAGCGTTTAAAGTTGAGGGATGAAATTTCTGAATTTTATCACAAGTTTCAATCAAGTAAAAACGTTCGAATTTGAAAATTTATATCTCGGTTATGGTAGGTCCTAGAGGGTTGATTTTTTTTTCAAAACATTATTTGGACATTTCTTAAACTTTCATTCACTCATACTATGGCTCTATCTCTAATATTTCGGGTAGCTCATCACTGGTCGAAAATAAGCTTGCTTCCTGCACACTTCTACAATAACCGTAATTGAGCAAAAACTTAAAATCGGAAAATAAGATTATTTCTAATATCTAGCTCTTAACTTGGTCTAAAATATCTATTTTCAGAATTTTATGACTAAAAAAGTTATAATAAGTCCAATTCACACATAAAAGTGCAGAAATTGAGCAAAAACTTAAAATCGGAAAATAAGATTATTTCATATTTTTAGCTCATAAACTTGGTCTAATATGTCTGTTTTCAACATTTTATGACTAAATAATAAATAAAATGTCCAAACCACACATAAAAGTGCAGAAATTGAAAAGAAACTTGAAATCGGAAAACAAGATTATTTCTAATTTTTAGCTCTTAACTTGGTCTAAAATATCTGTTTTCAACATTTTATGACTAAATAAGCTATAATATGTCTAATCCACACATAAAAGTGCAGAAATTGAAAAAAAACTTTAAATCGGAAAACAGGATTATTTCCAATTTTTAGCTCTTAACTGGGTCTAAAATATCTGTTTTCAACATTTTATGACTGAATAAGCTATAATATGTCTAATCCACACATAAAAGTGCAGAAATTGAAAAAAACTTTAAATCGGAAAACAAGATTATTTCTAATTTTTAGCTCTTAACTTGGTCTAAAATATCTGTTTTCAACATTTTATGACTAAATAAGCTATAATATGTCTAATCCACACATAAAAGTGCAGAAATTGAAAAGAAACTTGAAATCGGAAAACAAGATTATTTCTAATTTTTAGCTCCTAACTTGGTCTAAAATATCTGTTTTCAACATTTTATGACTAAATAAGCTATAATATGTCTAATCCACATATAAAAGTGCAGAAATTGAAAAGAAACTTGAAATCGGAAAACAAGATTATTTCTAATTTTTAGCTCTTAACTTGGTCTAAAATATCTGTTTTCAACATTTTATGACTAAATAAGCTATAATTTGTCTAATCCACACATAAAAGTGCAGAAATTGAAAAAAAACTTTAAATCGGAAAACAAGATTATTTCTAATTTTTAGCTCTTAACTTGGTCTAAAATATCTGTTTTCAACGTTTTATGACTAAATAAGCTATAATATGTCTAATCCACACATAAAAGTGCAGAAATTGAGCAAAAACTTGAAATCTGAAAATAAGATTATTTATAATTTTTAGCTCTTTACTTGGTCTAAAATGTCTGTTTTCAGCATTTCATGACTAAATAAGTTATAACAAGTCCAATTCACACATTAAAGTGCAGAAATTGAGCAAAAACTTGAAATCGGAAAAAAAGATTATTTCTAATATTTAGCTCTTAACTTGGTCTAAAATGTCTATTTTCAGAATTTTATGACTAAATAAGTTATTATATGTCTAATCCTCACATAAAAGTGCAGAAATTGAAAAAAAAACTTTAAATCGGAAAATAAGATTATTTCATACTTTTAGCTCATAACTTGGTCTAAAATAACTGTTTTCAACATTTTATGACTAAATAAGTTATAATATGTCTAATCCTCACATAAAAGTGCAGAAATTGAACAAAAACTTGATATCGGAAAATAAGATTTTTTCTAATTTTTAGCTCATAACTCGGTATAAAATGTCTATTTTCAGTGTTTTATCACTAAATAAGTTATAATATGTCCAATTCATACTAAAAGCATAAGAAAATTAAGGAGGTGGATATTCATTTCGGTTTTTCTCGGTTTGTGTTGAATGAATTTTTTTGATTTTTTTTTTTAAATTGTTCTTTGAGGTAGGGAGCAGGTGACGATTCGGTTTAGAATTCTTCATCCCTTACCATTTTTTAAATATAAAGGGTTGAAAAAAAATGCAATTATTTTTTTTTGAGAGAACGAAAAGAGATATCGAAAAAATTCAAAAGCTTAAAGATAGCCTCAACGATTGGATTAAACATAAAAAATCGTCGGCTGCGCGAATCCCATAGGAACCGCCACGTTCTGGAATAACTGGGAGGAGGTAAATTTTCGGTGCGAAAAACATGCTCAAACGGGACATTCAATCAATCTATGAAGCCATGAAAATATCTCAGAATTTTTTAATCCATTACAAAGCTGACAAAATCTGTCGTGGTATAAGCTAGGTTTTTTCTCAAATATCCTTTTAATAAGGGCGCTACGAGCGTTTAAAGTTGAGGGATGAAATTTCTGAATTTTATCACAAGTTTCAATCAAGTAAAAACGTTCGAATTTGAAAATTTATATCTCGGTTATGGTAGGTCCTAGAGGGTTGATTTTTTTTTCAAAACATTATTTGGACATTTCTTAAACTTTCATTCACTCATACTATGGCTCTATCTCTAATATTTCGGGTAGCTCATCACTGGTCGAAAATAAGCTTGCTTCCTGCACACTTCTACAATAACCGTAATTGAGCAAAAACTTAAAATCGGAAAATAAGATTATTTCTAATATCTAGCTCTTAACTTGGTCTAAAATATCTATTTTCAGAATTTTATTACTAAAAAAGTTATAATAAGTCCAATTCACACATAAAAGTGCAGAAATTGAGCAAAAACTTAAAATCGGAAAATAAGATTATTTCATATTTTTAGCTCATAAACTTGGTCTAATATGTCTGTTTTCAACATTTTATGACTAAATAATAAATAAAATGTCCAAACCACACATAAAAGTGCAGAAATTGAGCAAAAACTTAAAATCGGAAAATAAGATTATTTCTAATATTTAGCTATTAACTTGGTCTAAAATGTCTATTTTCAGAATTTTATGACTAAATAAGTTATAATATGTCCAATTCACACATAAAAGTGCAGAAATTGAACAAAAACTTAAAATCGGAAAATAAGATTATTTCATATTTTTAGCTCATAAACTTGGTCTAATATGTCTGTTTTCAACATTTTATGACTAAATAATAAATAAAATGTCCAAACCACACATAAAAGTGCAGAAATTGAGCAAAAACTTAAAATCGGAAAATAAGATTATTACTAATATTTAGCTATTAACTTGGTCTAAAATGTCTATTTTCAGAATTTTATGACTAAATAAGTTATAATATGTCCAATTCACACATAAAAGTGCAGAAAGTGAACAAAAACTTAAAATCGGAAAATAAGATTATTTCTAATTTTTAGCTCATAACTCGGTCTAAAATGTCTATTTTCAGAGTTTTATCACTAATTAAGTTATAATATGTCCAATTCACACATAAAAGTGCAGAAATTGAAAAAAAACTTTAAATCGGGAAATAAGATTATTTCATACTTTTAGCTCATAACTTGGTCTAATATGTCTGTTTTCAACATTTTATGACTAAATAATAAATAAAATGTCCAAACCACACATAAAAGTGCAGAAATTGAACAAAAACTTAAAATCGGAAAATAAGATTATTTCATATTTTTAGCTCATAACTTGGTCAAAAATGTCTGTTTTGGACATTTTATGACTAAATTAGTTATAATATGTCTATTCCTCTCATAAAAGTGCAGAAATTGAACAAAAACTTCAAATCGGAAAATAAGATTATTTCTAATTTTTAGCTCATAACTCGGTCTAAAATGTCTATTTTCAGAGTTTTATCACTAATTAAGTTATAATATGACCAATTCACACATAAAAGTGCAGAAATTGAGCAAAAACTTAAAATCGGAAAATAAGATTATTTATAATTTTTAGCTCTTTACTTGGTCTAAAATGTCTGTTTTCAGCATTTCATGACTAAATAAGTTATAACAAGTCCAATTCACACATTAAAGTGCAGAAATTGAGCAAAAACTTAAAATCGGAAAAAAAGATTATTTCTAATATTTAGCTCTTAACTTGGTCTAAAATGTCTATTTTCAGAATTTTATGACAAAATAAGTTATTATATGTCTAATCCTCACATAAAAGTGCAGAAATTGAACAAAAAGTTGAAATCGGAAAATAAGATTATTTCTAATTTTTAGCTCATAACTCGGTCTAAAATGTCTATTTTCAGAGTTTTATCACTAAAAAAGTTATAATATGTCCAATTCACACATAAAAGTGCAGAAATTGAAAAAAAAAAACTTTAAATCGGAAAATAAGATTATTTCATACTTTTAGCTCATAACGTGGTCTAAAATAACTGTTTTCAACATTTTATGACTAAATAAGTTATAATATGTCTAATCCTCACATAAAAGTGCAGAAATTGAACAAAAACTTGAAATCGGAAAATAAGATTTTTTCTAATTTTTAGCTCATAACTCGGTATAAAATGTCTATTTTCAGTGTTTTATCACTAACTAAGTTATAATATGTCCAATTCATACTAAAAGCATAAGGAAATTAAGGAGGTGGATATTCATTTCGGTTTTTCTCGGTTTGTGTTGAATGAATTTTTTTGAATTTTTTTTAATTGTTCTTTGAGGTAGGGAGCAGGTGACCATTCGGTTTAGAATTCTTCATCCCATACCATTTTTTAAATATAAAGGGTTGAAAAAAAATGCAATTATTTTTTTTTGAGAGAACGAAAAGAGATATCGAAAAAATTCAAAAGCTTAAAGATAGCCTCAATGATTGGATTAAACATAAAAAATCGTCGGCTGCGCGAATCCCATAGGAACCGCCACGTTCTGGAATAACTGGGAGGAGGTAAATTTTCGGTGGGAAAAACATGCTCAAACGGGACATTCAATCAATCTATGAAGCCATGAAAATATCTCAGAATTTTTTAATCCATTACAAAGCTGACAAAATCTGTCGTGGTATAAGCTAGGTTTTTTCTCAAATATCCCTTTAATAAGGGCGCTACGAGCGTTTAAAGTTGAGGGATGAAATTTCTGAATTTTATCACAAGTTTCAATCAAGTAAAAACGTTCGAATTTGAAATTTTATATCTCGGTTATGGTAGGTCCTAGAGGGTTGATTTTTTTTTCAAAACATTATTTGGACATTTCTTAAACTTTCATTCACTGATACTATGGCTCTATCTCTAATATTTCGGGTAGCTCATCACTGGTCGAAAATAAGCTTGCTTACTGCACACTTCTACAATAACAGTAATTGAGCAAAAACCTAAAATCGGAAAATAAGATTATTTCTAATATCTAGCTCTTAACTTGGTCTAAAATATCTATTTTCAGAATTTTATGACTAAAAAAGTTATAATAAGTCCAATTCACACATAACAGTGCAGAAATTGAGCAAAAACTTAAAATTCGGAAAATAAGATTATTTCATATTTTTAGCTCATAAACTTGGTCTAATATGTCTGTTTTCAACATTATATGACTAAATAATAAATAAAATGTCCAAACCACACATAAAAGTGCAGAAATTGAGCAAAAACTTAAAATCGGAAAATAAGATTATTTCTAATATTTAGCTATTAACTTGGTCTAAAATGTCTATTTTCAGAATTTTATCACTAAAAAAGTTATAATATGTCCAATTCACACATAAAAGTGCAGAAATTGAAAAAAAAACTTTAAATCGGAAAATAAGATTATTTCATACTTTTAGCTCATAACTTGGTCTAAAATAACTGTTTTCAACATTTTATGACTAAATAAGTTATAATATGTCTAATCCTCACATAAAAGTGCAGAAATTGAACAAAAACTTGAAATCGGAAAATAAGATTTTTTCTAATTTTTAGCTCATAACTCGGTATAAAATGTCTATTTTCAGTGTTTTATCACTAAATAAGTTATAATATGTCCAATTCATACTAAAAGCATAAGGAAATTAAGGAGGTGGATATTCATTTCGGTTTTTCTCGGTTTGTGTTGAATGAATTTTTTTGATTTTTTTTTTAAATTGTTCTTTGAGGTAGGGAGCAGGTGACGATTCGGTTTAGAATTCTTCATCCCTTACCATTTTTTAAATATAAAGGGTTGAAAAAAAATGCAATTATTTTTTTTTGAGAGAACGAAAAGAGATATCGAAAAAATTCAAAAGCTTAAAGATAGCCTCAACGATTGGATTAAACATAAAAAATCGTCGGCTGCGCGAATCCCATAGGAACCGCCACGTTCTGGAATAACTGGGAGGAGGTAAATTTTCGGTGCGAAAAACATGCTCAAACGGGACATTCAATCAATCTATGAAGCCATGAAAATATCTCAGAATTTCTTAATCCATTACAAAGCTGACAAAATCTGTCGTGGTATAAGCTAGGTTTTTTCTCAAATATCCTTTTAATAAGGGCGCTACGAGCGTTTAAAGTTGAGGGATGAAATTTCTGAATTTTATCACAAGTTTCAATCAAGTAAAAACGTTCGAATTTGAAAATTTATATCTCGGTTATGGTAGGTCCTAGAGGGTTGATTTTTTTTTCAAAACATTATTTGGACATTTCTTAAACTTTTATTCACTCATACTATGGCTCTATCTCTAATATTTCGGGTAGCTCATCACTGGTCGAAAATAAGCTTGCTTCCTGCACACTTCTACAATAACCGTAATTGAGCAAAAACTTAAAATCGGAAAATAAGATTATTTCTAATATCTAGCTCTTAACTTGGTCTAAAATATCTATTTTCAGAATTTTATGACTAAAAAAGTTATAATAAGTCCAATTCACACATAAAAGTGCAGAAATTGAGCAAAAACTTAAAATCGGAAAATAAGATTATTTCATATTTTTAGCTCATAAACTTGGTCTAATATGTCTGTTTTCAACATTTTATGACTAAATAATAAATAAAATGTCCAAACCACACATAAAAGTGCAGAAATTGAGCAAAAACTTAAAATCGGAAAATAAGATTATTTCTAATATTTAGCTATTAACTTGGTCTAAAATGTCTATTTTCAGAATTTTATGACTAAATAAGTTATAATATGTCCAATTCACACATAAAAGTGCAGAAATTGAAAAAAAACTTTAAATCGGGAAATAAGATTATTTCATACTTTTAGCTCATAACTTGGTCTAATATGTCTGTTTTCAACATTTTATGACTAAATAATAAATAAAATGTCCAAACCACACATAAAAGTGCAGAAATTGAACAAAAACTTAAAATCGGAAAATAAGATTATTTCATATTTTTAGCTCATAACTTGGTCAAAAATGTCTGTTTTCGACATTTTATGACTAAATTAGTTATAATATGTCTATTCCTCTCATAAAAGTGCAGAAATTGAACAAAAACTTCAAATCGGAAAATAAGATTATTTCTAATTTTTAGCTCATAACTCGGTCTAAAATGTCTATTTTCAGAGTTTTATCACTAATTAAGTTATAATATGACCAATTCACACATAAAAGTGCAGAAATTGAGCAAAAACTTAAAATCGGAAAATAAGATTATTTATAATTTTTAGCTCTTTACTTGGTCTAAAATGTCTGTTTTCAGCATTTCATGACTAAATAAGTTATAACAAGTCCAATTCACACATTAAAGTGCAGAAATTGAGCAAAAACTTAAAATCGGAAAAAAAGATTATTTCTAATATTTAGCTCTTAACTTGGTCTAAAATGTCTATTTTCAGAATTTTATGACAAAATAAGTTATTATATGTCTAATCCTCACATAAAAGTGCAGAAATTGAGCAAAAACTTAAAATCGGAAAATAAGATTATTTCTAATATTTAGCTATTAACTTGGTCTAAAATGTCTATTTTCAGAATTTTATCACTAAAAAAGTTATAATATGTCCAATTCACACATAAAAGTGCAGAAATTGAAAAAAAAACTTTAAATCGGAAAATAAGATTATTTCATACTTTTAGCTCATAACTTGGTCTAAAATAACTGTTTTCAACATTTTATGACTAAATAAGTTATAATATGTCTAATCCTCACATAAAAGTGCAGAAATTGAACAAAAACTTGAAATCGGAAAATAAGATTTTTTCTAATTTTTAGCTCATAACTCGGTATAAAATGTCTATTTTCAGTGTTTTATCACTAAATAAGTTATAATATGTCCAATTCATACTAAAAGCATAAGGAAATTAAGGAGGTGGATATTCATTTCGGTTTTTCTCGGTTTGTGTTGAATGAATTTTTTTGATTTTTTTTTTAAATTGTTCTTTGAGGTAGGGAGCAGGTGACGATTCGGTTTAGAATTCTTCATCCCTTACCATTTTTTAAATATAAAGGGTTGAAAAAAAATGCAATTATTTTTTTTTGAGAGAACGAAAAGAGATATCGAAAAAATTCAAAAGCTTAAAGATAGCCTCAACGATTGGATTAAACATAAAAAATCGTCGGCTGCGCGAATCCCATAGGAACCGCCACGTTCTGGAATAACTGGGAGGAGGTAAATTTTCGGTGCGAAAAACATGCTCAAACGGGACATTCAATCAATCTATGAAGCCATGAAAATATCTCAGAATTTCTTAATCCATTACAAAGCTGACAAAATCTGTCGTGGTATAAGCTAGGTTTTTTCTCAAATATCCTTTTAATAAGGGCGCTACGAGCGTTTAAAGTTGAGGGATGAAATTTCTGAATTTTATCACAAGTTTCAATCAAGTAAAAACGTTCGAATTTGAAAATTTATATCTCGGTTATGGTAGGTCCTAGAGGGTTGATTTTTTTTTCAAAACATTATTTGGACATTTCTTAAACTTTTATTCACTCATACTATGGCTCTATCTCTAATATTTCGGGTAGCTCATCACTGGTCGAAAATAAGCTTGCTTCCTGCACACTTCTACAATAACCGTAATTGAGCAAAAACTTAAAATCGGAAAATAAGATTATTTCTAATATCTAGCTCTTAACTTGGTCTAAAATATCTATTTTCAGAATTTTATGACTAAAAAAGTTATAATAAGTCCAATTCACACATAAAAGTGCAGAAATTGAGCAAAAACTTAAAATCGGAAAATAAGATTATTTCATATTTTTAGCTCATAAACTTGGTCTAATATGTCTGTTTTCAACATTTTATGACTAAATAATAAATAAAATGTCCAAACCACACATAAAAGTGCAGAAATTGAGCAAAAACTTAAAATCGGAAAATAAGATTATTTCTAATATTTAGCTATTAACTTGGTCTAAAATGTCTATTTTCAGAATTTTATGACTAAATAAGTTATAATATGTCCAATTCACACATAAAAGTGCAGAAATTGAAAAAAAACTTTAAATCGGGAAATAAGATTATTTCATACTTTTAGCTCATAACTTGGTCTAATATGTCTGTTTTCAACATTTTATGACTAAATAATAAATAAAATGTCCAAACCACACATAAAAGTGCAGAAATTGAACAAAAACTTAAAATCGGAAAATAAGATTATTTCATATTTTTAGCTCATAACTTGGTCAAAAATGTCTGTTTTCGACATTTTATGACTAAATTAGTTATAATATGTCTATTCCTCTCATAAAAGTGCAGAAATTGAACAAAAACTTCAAATCGGAAAATAAGATTATTTCTAATTTTTAGCTCATAACTCGGTCTAAAATGTCTATTTTCAGAGTTTTATCACTAATTAAGTTATAATATGACCAATTCACACATAAAAGTGCAGAAATTGAGCAAAAACTTAAAATCGGAAAATAAGATTATTTATAATTTTTAGCTCTTTACTTGGTCTAAAATGTCTGTTTTCAGCATTTCATGACTAAATAAGTTATAACAAGTCCAATTCACACATTAAAGTGCAGAAATTGAGCAAAAACTTAAAATCGGAAAAAAAGATTATTTCTAATATTTAGCTCTTAACTTGGTCTAAAATGTCTATTTTCAGAATTTTATGACAAAATAAGTTATTATATGTCTAATCCTCACATAAAAGTGCAGAAATTGAGCAAAAACTTAAAATCGGAAAATAAGATTATTTCTAATATTTAGCTATTAACTTGGTCTAAAATGTCTATTTTCAGAATTTTATCACTAAAAAAGTTATAATATGTCCAATTCACACATAAAAGTGCAGAAATTGAAAAAAAAACTTTAAATCGGAAAATAAGATTATTTCATACTTTTAGCTCATAACTTGGTCTAAAATAACTGTTTTCAACATTTTATGACTAAATAAGTTATAATATGTCTAATCCTCACATAAAAGTGCAGAAATTGAACAAAAACTTGAAATCGGAAAATAAGATTTTTTCTAATTTTTAGCTCATAACTCGGTATAAAATGTCTATTTTCAGTGTTTTATCACTAAATAAGTTATAATATGTCCAATTCATACTAAAAGCATAAGGAAATTAAGGAGGTGGATATTCATTTCGGTTTTTCTCGGTTTGTGTTGAATGAATTTTTTTGAATTTTTTTTTAATTGTTCTTTGAGGTAGGGAGCAGGTGACCATTCGGTTTAGAATTCTTCATCCCTTACCATTTTTTAAATATAAAGGGTTGAAAAAAAATGCAATTATTTTTTTTTGAGAGAACGAAAAGAGATATCGAAAAAATTCAAAAGCTTAAAGATAGCCTCAACGATTGGATTAAACATAAAAAATCGTCGGCTGCGCGAATCCCATAGGAACCGCCACGTTCTGGAATAACTGGGAGGAGGTAAATTTTCGGTGCGAAAAACATGCTCAAACGGGACATTCAATCAATCTATGAAGCCATGAAAATATCTCAGAATTTTTTAATCCATTACAAAGCTGACAAAATCTGTCGTGGTATAAGCTTAGTTTTTTCTCAAATATCCCTTTAATAAGGGCGCTACGAGCGTTTAAAGTTGAGGGATGAAATTTCTGAATTTTATCACAAGTTTCAATCAAGTAAAAACGTTCGAATTTGAAATTTTATATCTCGGTTATGGTAGGTCCTAGAGGGTTGATTTTTTTTTCAAAACATTATTTGGACATTTCTTAAACTTTCATTCACTCATACTATGGCTCTATCTCTAATATTTCGGGTAGCTCATCACTGGTCGAAAATAAGCTTGCTTCCTGCACACTTCTACAATAACCGTAATTGAGCAAAAACTTAAAATCGGAAAATAAGATTTTTTCTAATATCTAGCTCTTAACTTGGTCTAAAATATCTATTTTCAGAATTTTATGACTAAAAAAGTTATAATAAGTCCAATTCACACATAAAAGTGCAGAAATTGAGCAAAAACTTAAAATCGGAAAATAAGATTATTTCATATTTTTAGCTCATAAACTTGGTCTAATATGTCTGTTTTCAACATTTTATGACTAAATAATAAATAAAATGTCCAAACCACACATAAAAGTGCAGAAATTGAGCAAAAACTTAAAATCGGAAAATAAGATTATTTCTAATATTTAGCTATTAACTTGGACGAAAATGTCTATTTTCAGAATTTTATGACTAAATAAGTTATAATATGTCCAATTCACACATAAAAGTGCAGAAATTGAACAAAAACTTAAAATCGGAAAATAAGATTATTTCATATTTTTAGCTCATAAACTTGGTCTAATATGTCTGTTTTCAACATTTTATGACTAAATAATAAATAAAATGTCCAAACCACACATAAAAGTGCAGAAATTGAGCAAAAACTTAAAATCGGAAAATAAGATTATTTCTAATATTTAGCTCATAACTCGAAATAAAATGTCTATTTTCAGTGTTTTATCACTAACTAAGTTATAATATGTCCAATTCATACTAAAAGCATAAGGAAATTAAGGAGGTGGATATTCATTTCGGTTTTTCTCGGTTTGTGTTGAATGAATTTTTTTGAATTTTTTTTTAATTGTTCTTTGAGGTAGGGAGCAGGTGACCATTCGGTTTAGAATTCTTCATCCCATACCATTTTTTAAATATAAAGGGTTGAAAAAAAATGCAATTATTTTTTTTTGAGAGAACGAAAAGAGTGGTGATGGTGATGGTGATGGTGATGGTGATGGTGATGGTAATGGTGATGGTGATGGTGATGGTGATTGTGATTGTGATGGTGATGGTGATGGTGATGGTGATGGTGATGGTGATGGTGATGGTGATGGTGATGGTGATGGTGATGGTGATGGTGATGGTGATGGTGATGGTGATGGTGATGGTGATGGTGATGGTGATGGTGATGGTGATGGTGATGGTGATGGTGATGGTGATGGTGATGGTGATGGTGATGGTGATGGTGATGGTGATGGTGATGGTGATGGTGATGGTGATGGTGATGGTGATGGT
Organism: Crioceris asparagi; assembly: GCA_958507055.1. Classification (NCBI taxonomy): domain Eukaryota; kingdom Metazoa; phylum Arthropoda; class Insecta; order Coleoptera; family Chrysomelidae; genus Crioceris; species Crioceris asparagi. The sequence goes on from CAUEHI010000026.1 coordinate 44,434, forward strand.
GATGGTGATGGTGATGGTGATGGTGATGGTGATGGTGATGGTGATGGTGATGGTGATGGTGATGGTGATGGTGATGGTGATGGTGATGGTGATGGTGATGGTGATGGTGATGGTGATGGTGATGGTGATGGTGATGGTGATGGTGATGGTGATGGTGATGGTGATGGTGATGGTGATGGTGATGGTGATGGTGATGGTGATGGTGATGGTGATGGTGATGGTGATGGTGATGGTGATGGTGATGGTGATGGTGATGGTGATGGTGATGGTGATGGTGATGGTGATGGTGATGGTGATGGTGATGGTGATGGTGATGGTGATGGTGATGGTGATGGTGATGGTGATGGTGATGGTGATGGTGATGGTGATGGTGATGGTGATGGTGATGGTGATGGTGATGGTGATGGTGATGGTGATGGTGATGGTGATGGTGATGGTGATGGTGATGGTGATGGTGATGGTGATGGTGATGGTGATGGTGATGGTGATGGTGATGGTGATGGTGATGGTGATGGTGATGGTGATGGTGATGGTGATGGTGATGGTGATGGTGATGGTGATGGTGATGGTGATGGTGATGGTGATGGTGATGGTGATGGTGATGGTGATGGTGATGGTGATGGTGATGGTGATGGTGATGGTGATGGTGATGGTGATGGTGATGGTGATGGTGATGGTGATGGTGATGGTGATGGTGATGGTGATGGTGATGGTGATGGTGATGGTGATGGTGATGGTGATGGTGATGGTGATGGTGATGGTGATGGTGATGGTGATGGTGATGGTGATGGTGATGGTGATGGTGATGGTGATGGTGATGGTGATGGTGATGGTGATGGTGATGGTGATGGTGATGGTGATGGTGATGGTGATGGTGATGGTGATGGTGATGGTGATGGTGATGGTGATGGTGATGGTGATGGTGATGGTGATGGTGATGGTGATGGTGATGGTGATGGTGATGGTGATGGTGATGGTGATGGTGATGGTGATGGTGATGGTGATGGTGATGGTGATGGTGATGGTGATGGTGATGGTGATGGTGATGGTGATGGTGATGGTGATGGTGATGGTGATGGTGATGGTGATGGTGATGGTGATGGTGATGGTGATGGTGATGGTGATGGTGATGGTGATGGTGATGGTGATGGTGATGGTGATGGTGATGGTGATGGTGATGGTGATGGTGATGGTGATGGTGATGGTGATGGTGATGGTGATGGTGATGGTGATGGTGATGGTGATGGTGATGGTGATGGTGATGGTGATGGTGATGGTGATGGTGATGGTGATGGTGATGGTGATGGTGATGGTGATGGTGATGGTGATGGTGATGGTGATGGTGATGGTGATGGTGATGGTGATGGTGATGGTGATGGTGATGGTGATGGTGATGGTGATGGTGATGGTGATGGTGATGGTGATGGTGATGGTGATGGTGATGGTGATGGTGATGGTGATGGTGATGGTGATGGTGATGGTGATGGTGATGGTGATGGTGATGGTGATGGTGATGGTGATGGTGATGGTGATGGTGATGGTGATGGTGATGGTGATGGTGATGGTGATGGTGATGGTGATGGTGATGGTGATGGTGATGGTGATGGTGATGGTGATGGTGATGGTGATGGTGATGGTGATGGTGATGGTGATGGTGATGGTGATGGTGATGGTGATGGTGATGGTGATGGTGATGGTGATGGTGATGGTGATGGTGATGGTGATGGTGATGGTGATGGTGATGGTGATGGTGATGGTGATGGTGATGGTGATGGTGATGGTGATGGTGATGGTGATGGTGATGGTGATGGTGATGGTGATGGTGATGGTGATGGTGATGGTGATGGTGATGGTGATGGTGATGGTGATGGTGATGGTGATGGTGATGGTGATGGTGATGGTGATGGTGATGGTGATGGTGATGGTGATGGTGATGGTGATGGTGATGGTGATGGTGATGGTGATGGTGATGGTGATGGTGATGGTGATGGTGATGGTGATGGTGATGGTGATGGTGATGGTGATGGTGATGGTGATGGTGATGGTGATGGTGATGGTGATGGTGATGGTGATGGTGATGGTGATGGTGATGGTGATGGTGATGGTGATGGTGATGGTGATGGTGATGGTGATGGTGATGGTGATGGTGATGGTGATGGTGATGGTGATGGTGATGGTGATGGTGATGGTGATGGTGATGGTGATGGTGATGGTGATGGTGATGGTGATGGTGATGGTGATGGTGATGGTGATGGTGATGGTGATGGTGATGGTGATGGTGATGGTGATGGTGATGGTGATGGTGATGGTGATGGTGATGGTGATGGTGATGGTGATGGTGATGGTGATGGTGATGGTGATGGTGATGGTGATGGTGATGGTGATGGTGATGGTGATGGTGATGGTGATGGTGATGGTGATGGTGATGGTGATGGTGATGGTGATGGTGATGGTGATGGTGATGGTGATGGTGATGGTGATGGTGATGGTGATGGTGATGGTGATGGTGATGGTGATGGTGATGGTGATGGTGATGGTGATGGTGATGGTGATGGTGATGGTGATGGTGATGGTGATGGTGATGGTGATGGTGATGGTGATGGTGATGGTGATGGTGATGGTGATGGTGATGGTGATGGTGATGGTGATGGTGATGGTGATGGTGATGGTGATGGTGATGGTGATGGTGATGGTGATGGTGATGGTGATGGTGATGGTGATGGTGATGGTGATGGTGATGGTGATGGTGATGGTGATGGTGATGGTGATGGTGATGGTGATGGTGATGGTGATGGTGATGGTGATGGTGATGGTGATGGTGATGGTGATGGTGATGGTGATGGTGATGGTGATGGTGATGGTGATGGTGATGGTGATGGTGATGGTGATGGTGATGGTGATGGTGATGGTGATGGTGATGGTGATGGTGATGGTGATGGTGATGGTGATGGTGATGGTGATGGTGATGGTGATGGTGATGGTGATGGTGATGGTGATGGTGATGGTGATGGTGATGGTGATGGTGATGGTGATGGTGATGGTGATGGTGATGGTGATGGTGATGGTGATGGTGATGGTGATGGTGATGGTGATGGTGATGGTGATGGTGATGGTGATGGTGATGGTGATGGTGATGGTGATGGTGATGGTGATGGTGATGGTGATGGTGATGGTGATGGTGATGGTGATGGTGATGGTGATGGTGATGGTGATGGTGATGGTGATGGTGATGGTGATGGTGATGGTGATGGTGATGGTGATGGTGATGGTGATGGTGATGGTGATGGTGATGGTGATGGTGATGGTGATGGTGATGGTGATGGTGATGGTGATGGTGATGGTGATGGTGATGGTGATGGTGATGGTGATGGTGATGGTGATGGTGATGGTGATGGTGATGGTGATGGTGATGGTGATGGTGATGGTGATGGTGATGGTGATGGTGATGGTGATGGTGATGGTGATGGTGATGGTGATGGTGATGGTGATGGTGATGGTGATGGTGATGGTGATGGTGATGGTGATGGTGATGGTGATGGTGATGGTGATGGTGATGGTGATGGTGATGGTGATGGTGATGGTGATGGTGATGGTGATGGTGATGGTGATGGTGATGGTGATGGTGATGGTGATGGTGATGGTGATGGTGATGGTGATGGTGATGGTGATGGTGATGGTGATGGTGATGGTGATGGTGATGGTGATGGTGATGGTGATGGTGATGGTGATGGTGATGGTGATGGTGATGGTGATGGTGATGGTGATGGTGATGGTGATGGTGATGGTGATGGTGATGGTGATGGTGATGGTGATGGTGATGGTGATGGTGATGGTGATGGTGATGGTGATGGTGATGGTGATGGTGATGGTGATGGTGATGGTGATGGTGATGGTGATGGTGATGGTGATGGTGATGGTGATGGTGATGGTGATGGTGATGGTGATGGTGATGGTGATGGTGATGGTGATGGTGATGGTGATGGTGATGGTGATGGTGATGGTGATGGTGATGGTGATGGTGATGGTGATGGTGATGGTGATGGTGATGGTGATGGTGATGGTGATGGTGATGGTGATGGTGATGGTGATGGTGATGGTGATGGTGATGGTGATGGTGATGGTGATGGTGATGGTGATGGTGATGGTGATGGTGATGGTGATGGTGATGGTGATGGTGATGGTGATGGTGATGGTGATGGTGATGGTGATGGTGATGGTGATGGTGATGGTGATGGTGATGGTGATGGTGATGGTGATGGTGATGGTGATGGTGATGGTGATGGTGATGGTGATGGTGATGGTGATGGTGATGGTGATGGTGATGGTGATGGTGATGGTGATGGTGATGGTGATGGTGATGGTGATGGTGATGGTGATGGTGATGGTGATGGTGATGGTGATGGTGATGGTGATGGTGATGGTGATGGTGATGGTGATGGTGATGGTGATGGTGATGGTGATGGTGATGGTGATGGTGATGGTGATGGTGATGGTGATGGTGATGGTGATGGTGATGGTGATGGTGATGGTGATGGTGATGGTGATGGTGATGGTGATGGTGATGGTGATGGTGATGGTGATGGTGATGGTGATGGTGATGGTGATGGTGATGGTGATGGTGATGGTGATGGTGATGGTGATGGTGATGGTGATGGTGATGGTGATGGTGATGGTGATGGTGATGGTGATGGTGATGGTGATGGTGATGGTGATGGTGATGGTGATGGTGATGGTGATGGTGATGGTGATGGTGATGGTGATGGTGATGGTGATGGTGATGGTGATGGTGATGGTGATGGTGATGGTGATGGTGATGGTGATGGTGATGGTGATGGTGATGGTGATGGTGATGGTGATGGTGATGGTGATGGTGATGGTGATGGTGATGGTGATGGTGATGGTGATGGTGATGGTGATGGTGATGGTGATGGTGATGGTGATGGTGATGGTGATGGTGATGGTGATGGTGATGGTGATGGTGATGGTGATGGTGATGGTGATGGTGATGGTGATGGTGATGGTGATGGTGATGGTGATGGTGATGGTGATGGTGATGGTGATGGTGATGGTGATGGTGATGGTGATGGTGATGGTGATGGTGATGGTGATGGTGATGGTGATGGTGATGGTGATGGTGATGGTGATGGTGATGGTGATGGTGATGGTGATGGTGATGGTGATGGTGATGGTGATGGTGATGGTGATGGTGATGGTGATGGTGATGGTGATGGTGATGGTGATGGTGATGGTGATGGTGATGGTGATGGTGATGGTGATGGTGATGGTGATGGTGATGGTGATGGTGATGGTGATGGTGATGGTGATGGTGATGGTGATGGTGATGGTGATGGTGATGGTGATGGTGATGGTGATGGTGATGGTGATGGTGATGGTGATGGTGATGGTGATGGTGATGGTGATGGTGATGGTGATGGTGATGGTGATGGTGATGGTGATGGTGATGGTGATGGTGATGGTGATGGTGATGGTGATGGTGATGGTGATGGTGATGGTGATGGTGATGGTGATGGTGATGGTGATGGTGATGGTGATGGTGATGGTGATGGTGATGGTGATGGTGATGGTGATGGTGATGGTGATGGTGATGGTGATGGTGATGGTGATGGTGATGGTGATGGTGATGGTGATGGTGATGGTGATGGTGATGGTGATGGTGATGGTGATGGTGATGGTGATGGTGATGGTGATGGTGATGGTGATGGTGATGGTGATGGTGATGGTGATGGTGATGGTGATGGTGATGGTGATGGTGATGGTGATGGTGATGGTGATGGTGATGGTGATGGTGATGGTGATGGTGATGGTGATGGTGATGGTGATGGTGATGGTGATGGTGATGGTGATGGTGATGGTGATGGTGATGGTGATGGTGATGGTGATGGTGATGGTGATGGTGATGGTGATGGTGATGGTGATGGTGATGGTGATGGTGATGGTGATGGTGATGGTGATGGTGATGGTGATGGTGATGGTGATGGTGATGGTGATGGTGATGGTGATGGTGATGGTGATGGTGATGGTGATGGTGATGGTGATGGTGATGGTGATGGTGATGGTGATGGTGATGGTGATGGTGATGGTGATGGTGATGGTGATGGTGATGGTGATGGTGATGGTGATGGTGATGGTGATGGTGATGGTGATGGTGATGGTGATGGTGATGGTGATGGTGATGGTGATGGTGATGGTGATGGTGATGGTGATGGTGATGGTGATGGTGATGGTGATGGTGATGGTGATGGTGATGGTGATGGTGATGGTGATGGTGATGGTGATGGTGATGGTGATGGTGATGGTGATGGTGATGGTGATGGTGATGGTGATGGTGATGGTGATGGTGATGGTGATGGTGATGGTGATGGTGATGGTGATGGTGATGGTGATGGTGATTGTGATGGTGATGGTGATGGTGATGGTGATGGTGATGGTGATGGTGATGGTGATGGTGATGGTGATGGTGATGGTGATGGTGATGGTGATGGTGATGGTGATGGTGATGGTGATGGTGATGGTGATGGTGATGGTGATGGTGATGGTGATGGTGATGGTGATGGTGATGGTGATGGTGATGGTGATGGTGATGGTGATGGTGATGGTGATGGTGATGGTGATGGTGATGGTGATGGTGATGGTGATGGTGATGGTGATGGTGATGGTGATGGTGATGGTGATGGTGATGGTGATGGTGATGGTGATGGTGATGGTGATGGTGATGGTGATGGTGATGGTGATGGTGATGGTGATGGTGATGGTGATGGTGATGGTGATGGTGATGGTGATGGTGATGGTGATGGTGATGGTGATGGTGATGGTGATGGTGATGGTGATGGTGATGGTGATGGTGATGGTGATGGTGATGGTGATGGTGATGGTGATGGTGATGGTGATGGTGATGGTGATGGTGATGGTGATGGTGATGGTGATGGTGATGGTGATGGTGATGGTGATGGTGATGGTGATGGTGATGGTGATGGTGATGGTGATGGTGATGGTGATGGTGATGGTGATGGTGATGGCGATGGTGATGGTGATGGTGATGGTGATGGTGATGGTGATGGTGATGGTGATGGTAATGGTGATGTTGATGGTGATGGTGATGGTGATGGTGATGGTGATGGAGATGGTGATGGTGATGGTGATAGTGATGGTGATGGTGATGGTGATGGTGATGGTGATTGTGATGGTGATGGTTATGGTGATGGTGATGGTGATGGTGATGGTGATGGTGATGGTGATGGTAATGGTGATGGTGATGGTGATGGTGATGGTGATGGTGATGGTGATGGTGATGGTGATGGTGATGGTGATGATGATGGTGATGGTGATGGTGATGGTGATGGTGATGGTGATGGTGATGGTGATGGTGATGGTGATGGTGATGGTGATGGTGATGGTGATGGTGATGGTGATGGTGATGGTGATGGTGATGGTGATAGTGATGGTGATGGTGATAGTGATGGTGATGGTGATGGTGGTGGAGATGGTGATAGTGATAGTGATGGTGATGGTGATTGTGATGGTGACGGTAATGTTGAGGGTGATGGTGATAGCGATGTTGATGGTGATGGTGATGGTGATGGTGATGGTGATGGTGATGGTGATGGTGATGGTGATGGTGATGGTGATGGTGGAAAACAGATATTTTAGACCAAGTAAAGAGCTAAAAATTAGAAATAATCTTGTTTTCCGATTTAAAGTTTTTGTTCAATTTATTCACTTTTATGTGTGGATTAGACATATTATAGCTTATTTCGTCATAAAATGTTGAAAACAGATATTTTAGACCAAGTTAGGAGCTAAAAATTAGAAATAATCTTGTTTTCAGATTTCAAGATTTTGTTCAATTTATTCACTTTTATGTGTGGATTAGACATATTATAGCTTATTTAGTCATAAAATGTTGAAAAGAGATATTTTAGACCAAGTTAAGAGCTAAAAATTAGAAATAATCTTGTTTTCAGATTTCAAGATTTTGTTCAATTTATTCGCTTTTATGTGTGGATTAGACATATTATAGCTTATTTAGTCATAAAATGTTGAAAACAGATATTTTAGAACAAGTTAAGAGCTAAAAATTAGAAATAATCTTGTTTTCCGATTTAAAGTTTTTGTTCAATTTATTCACTTTTATGTTTGGATTAGACATATTATAGCTTATTTAGTCATAAAATGTTGAAAACAAATATTTTAGACCAAGTTAAGAGCTAAAAATTAGAAATAATCTTGTTTTCCGATTTAAAGTTTTTGTTCAATTTATTCACTTTTATGTGTGGATTAGACATATTATAGCTTATTTAGTCATAAAATGTTGAAAACAGATATTTTAGACCAAGTTAAGAGCTAAAAATTAGAAATAATCTTGTTTTCCGATTTAAAGTTTTTGTTCAATTTATTCACTTTTATGTGTGGATTAGACATATTATAGCTTATTTAGTCATAAAATGTTGAAAACAGATATTTTAGACCAAGTTAAGAGCTAAAAATTAGAAATAATCTTGTTTTCAGATTTCAAGATTTTGTTCAATTTATTCACTTTTATGTGTGGATTAGACATATTATAGCTTATTTAGTCATAAAATGTTGAAAACAGATATCTTAGACCAAGTTAAGAGCTAAAAATTAGAAATAATCTTGTTTTCCGATTTAAAGTTTTTGTTCAATTTATTCACTTTTATGTGTGGATTAGACATATTATAGCTTATTTAGTCATAAAATGTTGAAAACAGATATTTTAGACCAAATTAAGAGCTAAAAATCAGAAATAATCTTGTTTTCAGATTTCAAGTTTTTGTTCAATTTATTCACTTTTATGTGTGGATTAGACATATTATAGCTTATTTAGTCATAAAATGTTGAAAACAGATATTTTAGACCAAGTTAAGAGCTAAAAATTAGAAATAATTTTGTTTTCAGATTTCAAGTTTTTGTTCAATTTATTCACTTTTATGTGTGGATTAGACATATTATAGCTTATTTAGTCATAAAATGTTGAAAACAGATATTTTAGACCAAGTTAAGAGCTAAAAATTAGAAATAATCTTGTTTTCCGATTTAAAGTTTTTGTTCAATTTATTCACTTTTATGTGTGGATTAGACATATTATAGCTTATTTAGTCATAAAATGTTGAAAACAGATATTTTAGACCAAGTTGAGAGCTAAAAATTAGAAATAATCTTTTTTTCAGATCTCAAGATTTTGATCAATTTATTCACTTTTATGTGTGGATTAGACACATTATAGCTTATTTAGTCATAAAATGTTGAAAACAGATATTTTAGACCAAGTTAAGAGCTAAAAATTAGAAATAATCTTGTTTTCAGATTTCAAGTTTTTGTTCAATTTATTCACTTTTAAGTGTGGATTAGACATATTATAGCTTATTTAGTCATAAAATGTTGAAAACAGATATTTTAGACCAAGTTAAGAGCTAAAAATTAGAAATAATCTTGTTTTCAGATTTCAAGTTTTTGTTAAATTTATTCACTTTTATGTGTGGATTAGACAAATTATAGCTTATTTAGTCATAAAATGTTGAAAACAGATATTTTAGACCAAGTTAAGAGCTAAAAATTAGAAATAATCTTGTTTTCCGATTTAAAGTTTTTGTTCAATTTATTCACTTTTATGTGTGGATTAGACATATTATAGCTTACTTAGTCATAAAATGTTGAAAACAGATATTTTAGACCAAGTTAATTGCTAAAAATTAGAAATAATCTTGTTTTCCGATTTAAAGTTTTTGTTCAATTTATTCACTTTTATGTGTGGATTAGACATATTATAGCTTATTTAGTCATAATATGTTGAAAACAGATATTTTAGACCAAGTTAAGAGCTAAAAATTAGAAATAATCTTGTTTTCCGATTGAAAGTTTTTGTTCAATTTATTCACTTTTATGTGTGGATTAGACATATTATAGCTTATTTAGTCATAAAATGTTGAAAACAGATATTTTAGACCAAGTAAAGAGCTAAAAATTAGAAATAATCTTGTTTTCCGATTTAAAGTTTTTGTTCAATTTATTCACTTTTATGTGTGGATTAGACATATTATAGCTTATTTCGTCATAAAATGTTGAAAACAGATATTTTAGACCAAGTTAAGAGCTAAAAATTAGAAATAATCTTGTTTTCAGATTTCAAGATTTTGTTCAATTTATTCACTTTTATGTGTGGATTAGACATATTATAGCTTATTTAGTCATAAAATGTTGAAAACAGATATTTTAGACCAAGTTAAGAGCTAAAAATTAGAAATAATCTTGTTTTCCGATTTAAAGTTTTTGTTCAATTTATTCACTTTTATGTTTGGATTAGACATATTATAGCTTATTTAGTCATAAAATGTTGAAACAGATATTTTAGACCAAGTTAAGAGCTAAAAATTAGAAATAATCTTGTTTTCCGATTTAAAGTTTTTGTTCAATTTATTCACTTTTAAGTGTGGATTAGACATATTATAGCTTATTTAGTCATAAAATGTTGAAAACAGATATTTTAGACCAAGTTAAGAGCTAAAAATTAGAAATAATCTTGTTTTCAGATTTCAAGTTTTTGTTCAATTTATTCACTTTTATGTGTGGATTAGACATATTATAGCTTATTTAGTCATAAAATGTTGAAAACAGATATTTTAGACCAAGTTAAGAGCTAAAAATTAGAAATAATCTTGTTTTCCGATTTAAAGTTTTTGTTCAATTTATTCACTTTTATGTGTGGATTAGACATATTATAGCTTACTTAGTCATAAAATGTTGAAAACAGATATTTAAGACCAAGTTAAGAGCTAAAAATCAGAAATAATCTTGTTTTCAGATTTCAAGTTTTTGTTCAATTTATTCACTTTTATGTGTGGATTAGACATATTATAGCTTATTTAGTCATAAAATGTTGAAAACAGATATTTTAGACCAAGTTAAGAGCTAAAAATTAGAAATAATCTTGTTTTCCGATTTAAAGTTTTTGTTCAATTTATTCACTTTTATGTGTGGATTAGACATATTATAGCTTGTTTCGTCATAAAATGTTGAAAACAGATATTTTAGACCATGTTAAGAGCTAAAAATTAGAAATAATCTTGTTTTCAGATTTCAAGATTTTGTTCAATTGATTCGATTTTATGTGTGGATTAGACATATTATAGCTTATTTAGTCATAAAAGGTTGAAAATAGATATTTTAGAACAAGTTAAGATCTAAAAATTAGAATAATCTTGTTTTCCGATTTAAAGTTTTTGTTCAATTTATTCACTTTTATGTGTGGATTAGACATATTATAGCTTATTTAGTCATAAAATGTTGAAAACAGATATTTTAGACCCAAGTAAAGAGCTAAAAATTAGAAATAATATTGTTTTCCGATTTAAAGTTTTTGTTCAATTTATTCACTTTTATGTGTGGATTAGACATATTATAGCTTATTTCGTCATAAAATGTTGAAAACAGATATTTTAGACCATGTTAAGAGCTAAAAATTAGAAATAATCTTGTTTTCAGATTTCAAGATTTTGTTCAATTTATTCCCTTTTATGTGTGGATTAGACATATTATAGCTTATTTAGTCATAAAATGTTGAAAACAGATATTTTAGACCAAGTTAAGAGCTAAAAATTAGAAATAATCTTGTTCTCAGATTTCAAGATTTTGTTCAATTTATTCGCTTTTATGTGTGGATTAGACATATTATAGCTTATTTAGTCATAAAATGTTGAAAACAAATATTTTAGAACAAGTTAAGAGCTAAAAATTAGAAATAATCTTGTTTTCCGATTTAAAGTTTTTGTTCAATTTATTCACTTTTATGTTTGGATTAGACATATTATAGGCTTATTTAGTCATAAAATGTTGAAAACAGATATTTTAGACCAAGTTAAGAGCTAAGAATTAGAAATAATCTTGTTTTCCGATTTAAAGTTTTTGTTCAATTTATTCACTTTTATGTGTGGATTATACATATTATAGCTTATTTAGTCATAAAATGTTGAAAACAGATATTTTAGACCAAGTTAAGAGCTAAAAATTAGAAATAATCTTTTTTTCAGATTTCAAGATTTTGATCAATTTATTCACTTTTATGTGTGGATTAGACATATTATAGCTTATTTAGTCATAAAATGTTGAAAACATATATTTTAGACCAAGTTAAGAGCTAAAAATTAGAAATAATCTTGTTTTCAGATTTCAAGTTTTTGTTCAATTTATTCACTTTTAAGTGTGGATTAGACATATTATAGCTTATTTAGTCATAAAATGTTGAAAACAGATATTTTAGACCAAGTTAAGAGCTAAAAATTAGAAATAATCTTGTTTTCAGATTTCAAGTTTTTGTTCAATTTATTCACTTTTATGTGTGGATTAGACATATTATAGCTTATTTAGTCATAAAATGTTGAAAACAGATATTTTAGACCAAGTTAAGAGCTAAAAATTAGAAATAATCTTGTTTTCCGATTTAAAGTTTTTGTTCAATTTATTCACTTTTATGTGTGGATTAGACATATTATAGCTTACTTAGTCATAAAATGTTGAAAACAGATATTTAAGACCAAGTTAAGAGCTAAAAATCAGAAATAATCTTGTTTTCAGATTTCAAGTTTTTGTTCAATTTATTCACTTTTATGTGTGGATTAGACATATTATAGCTTATTTAGTCATAAAATGTTGAAAACAGATATTTTAGACCAAGTTAAGAGCTAAAAATTAGAAATAATCTTGTTTCCGATTTAAAGTTTTTGTTCAATTTATTCACTTTTATGTGTGGATTAGACATATTATAGCTTGTTTCGTCATAAAATGTTGAAAACAGATATTTTAGACCATGTTAAGAGCTAAAAATTAGAAATAATCTTGTTTTCAGATTTCAAGATTTTGTTCAATTGATTCGATTTTATGTGTGGATTAGACATATTATAGCTTATTTAGTCATAAAAGGTTGAAAATAGATATTTTAGAACAAGTTAAGATCTAAAAATTAGAAATAATCTTGTTTTCCGATTTAAAGTTTTTGTTCAATTTATTCACTTTTATGTTTGGATTAGACATATTATAGCTTATTTAGTCATAAAATGTTGAAAACAGATATTTTAGACCAAGTTAAGAGCTAAAAATTAGAAATAATCTTGTTTTCCGATTTAAAGTTTTGTTCAATTTATTCACTTTTATGTGTGGATTATACATATTATAGCTTATTTAGTCATAAAATGTTGAAAACAGATATTTTAGACCAAGTTAAGAGCTAAGAATTAGAAATAATCTTGTTTTCAGATTTCAAGATTTTGTTCAATTTATTCGCTTTTATGTGTGGATTAGACATATTATAGCTTATTTAGTCATAAAATGTTGAAAACAGATATTTTAGAACAAGTTAAGAGCTAAAAATTAGAAATAATCTTGTTTTCCGATTTAAAGTTTTTGTTCAATTTATTCACTTTTATGTGTGGATTAGACATATTATAGCTTATTTCGTCATAAAATGTTGAAAACAGATATTTTAGACCATGTTAAGAGCTAAAAATTAGAAATAATCTTGTTTTCAGATTTCAAGATTTTGTTCAATTTATTCGATTTTATGTGTGGATTAGACATATTATAGCTTATTTAGTCATAAAAGGTTGAAAACAGATATTTTAGAACAAGTTAAGATCTAAAAATTAGAAATAATCTTGTTTTCCGATTTAAAGTTTTTGTTCAATTTATTCACTTTTATGTTTGGATTAGACATATTATAGCTTATTTAGTCATAAAATATTGAAAACAGATATTTTAGACCAAGTTAAGAGCTAAAAATTAGAAATAATCTTGTTTTCCGATTTAAAGTTTTTGTTCAATTTATTCACTTTTATGAGTGGATTATACATATTATAGCTTATTTAGTCATAAAATGTTGAAAACAGATATTTTAGACCAAGTTAAGAGCTAAGAATTAGAAATAATCTTGTTTTCAGATTTCAAGATTTTGTTCAATTTATTCGCTTTTATGTGTGGATTAGACATATTATAGCTTATTTAGTCATAAAATGTTGAAAACAGATATTTTAGAACAAGTTAAGAGCTAAAAATTAGTAATAATCTTGTTTTCCGATTTAGAGTTTTTGTTCAATTTATTCACTTTATGTTTGGATTAGACATATTATAGCTTATTTAGTCATAAAATGTTGAAAACAGATATTTTAGACCAAGTTAAGAGCTAAAAATTAGAAATAATCTTGTTTTCCGATTTAAAGTTTTTGTTCAATTTATTCACTTTTATGTGTGGATTAGACATATTATAGCTTATTTAGTCATAAAATGTTGAAAACAGATATTTTAGAACAAGTTAAGAGCTAAAAATTAGAAATAATCTTGTTTTCCGATTTAGAGTTTTTGTTCAATTTATTCACTTTTATGTTTGGATTAGACATATTATAGCTTATTTAGTCATAAAATGTTGAAAACAGATATTTTAGACCAAGTTAAGAGCTAAAAATTAGAAATAATCTTGTTTTCCGATTAAAGTTTTTGTTCAATTTATTCACTTTTATGTGTGGATTATACATATTATAGCTTATTTAGTCATAAAATGTTGAAAACAGATATTTTAGACCAAGTTAAGAGCTAAGAATTAGAAATAATCTTGTTTTCCGATTTAAAGTTTTTGTTCAATTTATTCACTTTTATGTGTGGATTAGACATATTATAGCTTATTTAGTCATAAAATGTTGAAAACAGATATTTTAGACCGAGTTAAGAGCTAAAACTTAGAAATAATCTAGTTTTCCGATTTAAAGTTTTTGTTCAATTTATTCACTTTTATGTGTGGATTAGACATATTATAGCTTATTTAGTCATAAAATGTTGAAACAGATATTTTAGAACAAGTTAAGAGCTAAAAATTAGAAATAATCTTGTTTTCCGATTTAGAGTTTTTGTTCAATTTATTCACTTTTATGTTTGGATTAGACATATTATAGCTTATTTAGTCATAAAATGTGAAAACAGATATTTTAGACCAAGTTAAGAGCTAAAAATTAGAAATAATCTTGTTTTCCGATTTAAAGTTTTTGTTCAATTTATTCACTTTTATGTGTGGATTAGACATATTATAGCTTATTTAGTCATAAAATGTTGAAAACAGATATTTTAGAACAAGTTAAGAGCTAAAAATTAGAAATAATCTTGTTTTCCGATTTAGAGTTTTTGTTCAATTTATTCACTTTTATGTTTGGATTAGACATATTATAGCTTATTTAGTCATAAAATGTTGAAAACAGATATTTTAGACCAAGTTAAGAGCTAAAAATTAGAAATAATCTTGTTTTCCGATTTAAAGTTTTTGTTCAATTTATTCACTTTTATGTGTGGATTAAACATATTATAGCTTATTTAGTCATAAAATGTTGAAAACAGATATTTTAGACCAAGTTAAGAGCTAAAACTTAGAAATAATCTTGTTTTCCGATTTAAAGTTTTTGTTCAATTTATTCACTTTTATGTGTGGATTAGACATATTATAGCTTATTTAGTCATAAAATGTTGAAAACAGATATTTTAGACCAAGTTAAGAGCTAAAAATTAGAAATAATCTTGTTTTCCGATTTAGAGTTTTTGTTCAATTTATTCACTTTTATGTTTGGATTAGACATATTATAGCTTATTTAGTCATAAAATGTTGAAAACAGATATTTTAGACCAAGTTAAGAGCTAAAAATTAGAAATAATCTTGTTTTCCGATTTAGAGTTTTTGTTCAATTTATTCACTTTTATGTTTGGATTAGACATATTATAGCTTATTTAGTCATAAAATGTTGAAAACAGATATTTTAGACCAAGTTAAGAGCTAAAAATTAGAAATAATCTTGTTTTCCGATTTAAAGTTTTTGTTCAATTTATTCACTTTTATGTGTGGATTAGACATATTATAGCTTATTTAGTCATAAAATGTTGAAAACAGATATTTTAGAACAAGTTAAGAGCTAAAAATTAGAAATAATCTTTTTTTCAGATTTTAAGATTTTGATCAATTTATTCACATTTATGTGTGGATTAGACATATTATAGCTTATTTAGTCATAAAATGTTGAAAACAGATATTTTAGACCAAGTTAAGAGCTAAAAATTAGAAATAATCTTGTTTTCAGATTTCAAGTTTTTGTTCAATTTATTCACTTTTAAGTGTGGATTAGACATATTATAGCTTATTTAGTCATAAAATGTTGAAAACAGATATTTTAGACCAAGTTAAGAGCTAAAAATTAGAAATAATCTTGTTTTCAGATTTCAAGTTTTTGTTCAATTTATTCACTTTTATGTGTGGATTAGACATATTATAGCTTATTTAGTCATAAAATGTTGAAAACAGATATTTTAGACCAAGTTAAGAGCTAAAAATTAGAAATAATCTTGTTTTCCGATTTAAAGTTTTTGTTCAATTTATTCACTTTTATGTGTGGATTAGACATATTATAGCTTACTTAGTCATAAAATGTTGAAAACAGATATTTAAGACCAAGTTAAGAGCTAAAAATCAGAATTAATCTTGTTTTCAGATTTCAAGTTTTTGTTCAATTTATTCACTTTTATGTGTGGATTAGACATATTATAGCTTATTTAGTCATAAAATGTTGAAAACAGATATTTTAGACCAAGTTAAGAGCTAAAAATTAGAAATAATCTTGTTTTCCGATTTAAAGTTTTTGTTCAATTTATTCACTTTTATGTGTGGATTAGACATATTATAGCTTATTTCGTCATAAAATGTTGAAAACAGATATTTTAGACCATGTTAAGAGCTAAAAATTAGAAATAATCTTGTTTTCAGATTTCAAGATTTTGTTCAATTTATTCGATTTTATGTGTGGATTAGACATATTATAGCTTATTTAGTCATAAAAGGTTGAAAACAGATATTTTAGAACAAGTTAAGATCTAAAAATTAGAAATAATCTTGTTTTCCGATTTAAAGTTTTTGTTCAATTTATTCACTTTTATGTTTGGATTAGACATATTATAGCTTATTTAGTCATAAAATGTTGAAAACAGATATTTTAGACCAAGTTAAGAGCTAAAAATTAGAAATAATCTTGTTTTCCGATTTAAAGTTTTTGTTCAATTTATTCACTTTTATGTGTGGATTATACATATTATAGCTTATTTAGTCATAAAATGTTGAAAACAGATATTTTAGACCAAGTTAAGAGCTAAGAATTAGAAATAATCTTGTTTTCAGATTTCAAGATTTTGTTCAATTTATTCGCTTTTATGTGTGGATTAGACATATTATAGCTTATTTAGTCATAAAATGTTGAAAACAGATATTTTAGACCATGTTAAGAGCTAAAAATTAGAAATAATCTTGTTTTCAGATTTCAAGATTTTGTTCAATTTATTCGATTTTATGTGTGGATTAGACATATTATAGCTTATTTAGTCATAAAAGGTTGAAAACAGATATTTTAGAACAAGTTAAGATCTAAAAATTAGAAATAATCTTGTTTTCCGATTTAAAGTTTTTGTTCAATTTATTCACTTTTATGTTTGGATTAGACATATTATAGCTTATTTAGTCCTAAAATGTTGAAAACAGATATTTTAGACCAAGTTAAGAGCTAAAAATTAGAAATAATCTTGTTTTCCGTTTTAAAGTTTTTGTTCAATTTATTCACTTTTATGTGTGGATTATACATATTATAGCTTATTTAGTCATAAAATGTTGAAAACAGATATTTTAGACCAAGTTAAGAGCTAAGAATTAGAAATAATCTTGTTTTCAGATTTCAAGATTTTGTTCAATTTATTCGCTTTTATGTGTGGATTAGACATATTATAGCTTATTTAGTCATAAAATGTTGAAAACAGATATTTTAGAACAAGTTAAGAGCTAAAAATTAGAAATAATCTTGTTTTCCGATTTAGAGTTTTTGTTCAATTTATTCACTTTTATGTTTGGATTAGACATATTATAGCTTATTTAGTCATAAAATGTTGAAAACAGATATTTTAGACCAAGTTAAGAGCTAAAAATTAGAAATAATCTTGTTTTCCGATTTAAAGTTTTTGTTCAATTTATTCACTTTTATGTGTGGATTAGACATATTATAGCTTATTTAGTCATAAAATGTTGAGAACAGATATTTTAGAACAAGTTAAGAGCTAAAAATTAGAAATAATCTTGTTTTCCGATTTTGAGTTTTTGTTCAATTTATTCACTTTTATGTTTGGATTAGACATATTATAGCTTATTTAGTCATAAAATGTTGAAAACAGATATTTTAGACCAAGTTAAGAGCTAAAAATTAGAAATAATCTTGTTTTCCGATTTAAAGTTTTTGTTCAATTTATTCACTTTTATGTGTGGATTATACATATTATAGCTTATTTAGTCATAAAATGTTGAAAACAGATATTTTAGACCAAGTTAAGAGCTAAGAATTAGAAATAATCTTGTTTTCCGATTTAAAGTTTTTGTTCAATTTATTCACTTTTATGTGTGGATTAGACATATTATAGCTTATTTAGTCATAAAATGTTGAAAACAGATATTTTAGACCAAGTTAAGAGCTAAAACTTAGAAATAATCTTGTTTTCCGATTTAAAGTTTTTGTTCAATTTATTCACTTTTATGTGTGGATTAGACATATTATAGCTTATTTAGTCATAAAATGTTGAAAACAGATATTTTAGACCAAGTAAAGAGCTAAAAATTAGAAATAATCTTGTTTTCCGATTTAAAGTTTTTGTTCAATTTATTCACTTTTATGTGTGGATTAGACATATTATAGCTTATTTCGTCATAAAATGTTGAAAACAGATATTTTAGACCATGTTAAGAGCTAAAAATTAGAAATAATCTTGTTTTCAGATTTCAAGATTTTGTTCAATTTATTCCCTTTTATGTGTGGATTAGACATATTATAGCTTATTTAGTCATAAAATGTTGAAAACAGATATTTTAGACCAAGTTAAGAGCTAAAAATTAGAAATAATCTTGTTCTCAGATTTCAAGATTTTGTTCAATTTATTCGCTTTTATGTGTGGATTAGACATATTATAGCTTATTTAGTCATAAAATGTTGAAAACAGAAATTTTAGACCAAGTTAAGAGCTAAAAATTAGAAATAATCTTGTTTTCAGATTTCAAGTTTTTGTTCAATTTATTCACTTTTAAGTGTGGATTAGACATATTATAGCTTATTTAGTCATAAAATGTTGAAAACAGATATTTTAGACCAAGTTAAGAGCTAAAAATTAGAAATAATCTTGTTTTCAGATTTCAAGTTTTTGTTCAATTTATTCACTTTTATGTGTGGATTAGACATATTATAGCTTATTTAGTCATAAAATGTTGAAAACAGATATTTTAGACCAAGTTAAGAGCTAAAAATTAGAAATAATCTTGTTTTCCGATTTAAAGTTTTTGTTCAATTTATTCACTTTTATGTGTGGATTAGACATATTATAGCTTACTTAGTCATAAAATGTTGAAAACAGATATTTAATACCAAGTTAAGAGCTAAAAATCAGAAATAATCTTGTTTTCAGATTTCAAGTTTTTGTTCAATTTATTCACTTTTATGTGTGGATTAGACATATTATAGCTTATTTAGTCATAAAATGTTGAAAACAGATATTTTAGACCAAGTTAAGAGCTAAAAATTAGAAATAATCTTGTTTTCCGATTTAAAGTTTTTGTTCAATTTATTCACTTTATGTGTGGATTAGACATATTATAGCTTATTTCGTCATAAAATGTTGAAAACAGATATTTTAGACCATGTTAAGAGCTAAAAATTAGAAATAATCTTGTTTTCAGATTTCAAGATTTTGTTCAATTTATTCACTTTTATGTGTGGATTAGACATATTATAGCTTATTTAGTCATAAAATGTTGAAAACAGATATTTTAGACCAAGTTAAGAGCTAAAAATTCGAAATAATCTTGTTTTCAGATTTCAAGATTTTGTTCAATTTATTCGCTTTTATGTGTGGATTAGACATATTATAGCTTATTTAGTCATAAAATGTTGAAAACAGATATTTTAGAACAAGTTAAGAGCTAAAAATTAGAAATAATCTTGTTTTCCGATTTAAAGTTTTTGTTCAATTTATTCACTTTTATGTTTGGATTAGACATATTATAGCTTATTTAGTCATAAAATGTTGAAAACAGATATTTTAGACCAAGTTAAGAGCTAAAAATTAGAAATAATCTTGTTTTCAGATTTCAAGATTTTGTTCAATTTATTCCCTTTTATGTGTGGATTAGACATATTATAGCTTATTTAGTCATAAAATGTTGAAAACAGATATTTTAGACCAAGTTAAGAGCTAAAAATTAGAAATAATCTTGTTCTCAGATTTCAAGATTTTGTTCTATTTATTCGCTTTTATGTGTGGATTAGACATATTATAGCTTATTTAGTCATAAAATGTTGAAAACAGATATTTTAGAACAAGTTAAGAGCTAAAGATTAGAAATAATCTTGTTTTCCGATTTAAAGTTTTTGTTCAATTTATTCACTTTTATGTTTGGATTAGACATATTATAGCTTATTTAGTCATAAAATGTTGAAAACAGATATTTTAGACCAAGTTAAGAGCTAAGAATTAGAAATAATCTTGTTTTCCGATTTAAAGTTTTTGTTCAATTTATTCACTTTTATGTGTGGATTATACATATTATAGCTTATTTAGTCATAAAATGTTGAAAACAGATATTTTAGACCAAGTTAAGAGCTAAAAATTAGAAATAATCTTTTTTTCAGATTTGAAGATTTTGATCAATTTATTCACTTTTATGTGTGGATTAGACATATTATAGCTTATTTAGTCATAAAATGTTGAAAACAGATATTTTAGACCAAGTTAAGAGCTAAAAATTAGAAATAATCTTGTTTTCAGATTTCAAGTTTTTGTTCAATTTATTCACTTTTAAGTGTGGATTAGACATATTATAGCTTATTTAGTCATAAAATGTTGAAAACAGATATTTTAGACCAAGTTAAGAGCTAAAAATTAGAAATAATCTTGTTTTCAGATTTCAAGTTTTTGTTCAATTTATTCACTTTTATGTGTGGATTAGACATATTATAGCTTATTTAGTCATAAAATGTTGAAAACAGATATTTTAGACCAAGTTAAGAGCTAAAAATTAGAAATAATCTTGTTTTCCGATTTAAAGTTTTTGTTCAATTTATTCACTTTTATGTGTGGATTAGACATATTATAGCTTACTTAGTCATAAAATGTTGAAAACAGATATTTAAGACCAAGTTAAGAGCTAAAAATCAGAAATAATCTTGTTTTCAGATTTCAAGTTTTTGTTCAATTTATTCACTTTTATGTGTGGATTAGACATATTATAGCTTATTTAGTCATAAAATGTTGAAAACAGATATTTTAGACCAAGTTAAGAGCTAAAAATTAGAAATAATCTTGTTTTCCGATTTAAAGTTTTTGTTCAATTTATTCACTTTTATGTGTGGATTAGACATATTATAGCTTATTTCGTCATAAAATGTTGAAAACAGATATTTTAGACCATGTTAAGAGCTAAAAATTAGAAATAATCTTGTTTTCAGATTTCAAGATTTTGTTCAATTTATTCACTTTTATGTGTGGATTAGACATATTATAGCTTATTTAGTCATAAAATGTTGAAAACAGATATTTTAGACCAAGTTAAGAGCTAAAAATTAGAAATAATCTTGTTTTCAGATTTCAAGATTTTGTTCAATTTATTCGCTTTTATGTGTGGATTAGACATATTATAGCTTATTTAGTCATAAAATGTTGAAAACAGATATTTTAGAACAAGTTAAGAGCTAAAAATTAGAAATAATCTTGTTTTCCGATTTAAAGTTTTTGTTCAATTTATTCACTTTTATGTTTGGATTAGACATATTATAGCTTATTTAGTCATAAAATGTTGAAAACAGATATTTTAGACCAAGTTAAGAGCTAAAAATTAGAAATAATCTTGATTTCCGATTTAAAGTTTTTGTTCAATTTATTCACTTTTATGTGTGGATTATACATATTATAGCTTATTTAGTCATAAAATGTTGAAAACAGATATTTTAGACCAAGTTAAGAGCTAAAAATTAGAAATAATCTTTTTTTCAGATTTCAAGATTTTGATCAATTTATTCACTTTTATGTGTGGATTAGACATATTATAGCTTATTTAGTCATAAAATGTTGAAAACAGATATTTTAGACCAAGTTAAGAGCTAAAAATTAGAAATAATCTTGTTTTCAGATTTCAAGTTTTTGTTCAATTTATTCACTTTTAAGTGTGGATTAGACATATTATAGCTTATTTAGTCATAAAATGTTGAAAACAGATATTTTAGACCAAGTTAAGAGCTAAAAATTAGAAATAATCTTGTTTTCAGATTTCAAGTTTTTGTTCAATTTATTCACTTTTATGTGTGGATTAGACATATTATAGCTTATTTAGTCATAAAATGTTGAAAACAGATATTTTAGACCAAGTTAAGAGCTAAAAATTAGAAATAATCTTGTTTTCCGATTTAAAGTTTTTGTTCAATTTATTCACTTTTATGTGTGGATTAGACATATTATAGCTTACTTAGTCATAAAATGTTGAAAACAGATATTTAAGACCAAGTTAAGAGCTAAAAATCAGAAATAATCTTGTTTTCAGATTTCAAGTTTTTGTTCAATTTATTCACTTTTATGTGTGGATTAGACATATTATAGCTTGTTTAGTCATAAAATGTTGAAAACAGATATTTTAGACCAAGTTAAGAGCTAAAAATTAGAAATAATCTTGTTTTCCGATTTAAAGTTTTTGTTCAATTTATTCACTTTTATGTGTGGATTAGACATATTATAGCTTATTTCGTCATAAAATGTTGAAAACAGATATTTTAGACCAAGTTAAGAGCTAAAAATTAGAAATAATCTTGTTTTCAGATTTCAAGTTTTTGTTCAATTTATTCACTTTTATGTGTGGATTAGACATATTATCGCTTATTTAGTCATAAAATGTTGAAAACAGATATTTTAGACCAAGTTAAGAGCTAAAAATTAGAAATAATCTTTTTTTCAGATTTCAAGATTTTGATCAATTTATTCACTTTTATGTGTGGATTAGACATATTATAGCTTATTTAGTCATAAAATGTTGAAAACAGATATTTTAGACCAAGTTAAGAGCTAAAAATTAGAAATAATCTTGTTTTCAGATTTCAAGTTTTTGTTCAATTTATTCACTTTTAAGTGTGGATTAGACATATTATAGCTTATTTAGTCATAAAATGTTGAAAACAGATATTTTAGACCAAGTTAAGAGCTAAAAATTAGAAATAATCTTGTTTTCAGATTTCAAGTTTTTGTTCAATTTATTCACTTTTATGTGTGGATTAGACATATTATAGCTTATTTAGTCATAAAATGTTGAAAACAGATATTTTAGACCAAGTTAAGAGCTAAAAATTAGAAATAATCTTGTTTTCCGATTTAAAGTTTTTGTTCAATTTATTCACTTTTATGTGTGGATTAGACATATTATAGCTTACTTAGTCATAAAATGTTGAAAACAGATATTTAAGACCAAGTTAAGAGCTAAAAATCAGAAATAATCTTGTTTTCAGATTTCAAGTTTTTGTTCAATTTATTCACTTTATGTGTGGATTAGACATATTATAGCTTATTTAGTCATAAAATGTTGAAAACAGATATTTTAGACCAAGTTAAGAGCTAAAAATTAGAAATAATCTTGTTTTCCGATTTAAAGTTTTTGTTCAATTTATTCACTTTTATGTGTGGATTAGACATATTATAGCTTATTTCGTCATAAAATGTTGAAAACAGATATTTTAGACCAAGTTAAGAGCTAAAAATTAGAAATAATCTTGTTTTCAGATTTCAAGTTTTTGTTCAATTTATTCACTTTTATGTGTGGATTAGACATATTATCGCTTATTTAGTCATAAAATGTTGAAAACAGATATTTTAGACCAAGTTAAGAGCTAAAAATTAGAAATAATCTTGTTTTCCGATTTAAAGTTTTTGTTCAATTTATTCACTTTTATGTGTGGATTAGACATATTATAGCTTACTCAGTCATAAAATGTTGAAAACAGATATTTAAGACCAAGTTAAGAGCTAAAAATCAGAAATAATCTTGTTTTCAGATTTCAAGTTTTTGTTCAATTTATTCACTTTTATGTGTGGATTAGACATATTATAGCTTATTTAGTCATAAAATGTTGAAAACAGATATTTTAGACCAAGTTAAGAGCTAAAAATTAGAAATAATCTTGTTTTCCGATTTAAAGTTTTTGTTCAATTTATTCACTTTTATGTGTGGATTAGACATATTATAGCTTATTTCGTCATAAAATGTTGAAAACAGATATTTTAGACCATGTTAAGAGCTAAAAATTAGAAATAATCTTGTTTTCAGATTTCAAGATTTTGTTCAATTTATTCACTTTTATGTGTGGATTAGACATATTATAGCTTATTTGGTCATAAAATGTTGAAAACAGATATTTTAGACCAAGTTAAGAGCTAAAAATTAGAAATAATCTTGTTTTCAGATTTCAAGATTTTGTTCAATTTATTCGCTTTTATGTGTGGATTAGACATATTATAGCTTATTTAGTCATAAAATGTTGAAAACAGATATTTTAGAACAAGTTAAGAGCTAAAAATTAGAAATAATCTTGTTTTCCGATTTAAAGTTTTTGTTCAATTTATTCACTTTTATGTGTGGATTATACATATTATAGCTTATTTAGTCATAAAATGTTGAAAACAGATATTTTAGACCAAGTTAAGAGCTAAAAATTAGAAATAATCTTTTTTTCAGATTTCAAGATTTTGATCAATTTATTCACTTTTATGTGTGGATTAGACATATTATAGCTTATTTAGTCATAAAATGTTGAAAACAGATATTTTAGACCAAGTTAAGAGCTAAAAATTAGAAATAATCTTGTTTTCAGATTTCAAGTTTTTGTTCAATTTATTCACTTTTAAGTGTGGATTAGACATATTATAGCTTATTTAGTCATAAAATGTTGAAAACAGATATTTTAGACCAAGTTAAGAGCTAAAAATTAGAAATAATCTTGTTTTCAGATTTCAAGTTTTGTTCAATTTATTCACTTTTATGTGTGGATTAGACATATTATAGCTTATTTAGTCATAAAATGTTGAAAACAGATATTTTAGACCAAGTTAAGAGCTAAAAATTAGAAATAATCTTGTTTTCCGATTTAAAGTTTTTGTTCAATTTATTCACTTTTATGTGTGGATTAGACATATTATAGCTTACTTAGTCATAAAATGTTGAAAACAGATATTTAAGACCAAGTTAAGAGCTAAAAATCAGAAATAATCTTGTTTTCAGATTTCAAGTTTTTGTTCAATTTATTCACTATTATGTGTGGATTAGACATATTATAGCTTATTTAGTCATAAAATGTTGAAAACAGATATTTTAGACCAAGTTAAGAGCTAAAAATTAGAAATAATCTTGTTTTCCGATTTAAAGTTTTTGTTCAATTTATTCACTTTTATGTGTGGATTAGACATATTATAGATTATTTAGTCATAAAATGTTGAAAACAGATATTTTAGAAAAAGTTAAGTGCTAAAAATTAGAAATAATCTTGTTTTCCGATTTAAAGTTTTTGTTCAATTTATTCACTTTTATGTGTGGATTAGACATATTATAGCTTATATAGTCATAAAATGTTGAAAACAGATATTTTAGACCAAGTTAAGAGCTAAAAATTAGAAATAATCTTGTTTTCAGATTTCAAGTTTTTGTTCAATTTATTCACTTTTAAGTGTGGATTAGACATATTATAGCTTATTTAGTCATAAAATGTTGAAAACAGATATTTTAGACCAAGTTAAGAGCTAAAAATTAGAAATAATCTTGTTTTCAGATTTCAAGTTTTTGTTCAATTTATTCACTTTTATGTGTGGATTAGACATATTATAGCTTATTTAGTCATAAAATGTTGAAAACAGATATTTTAGACCAAGTTAAGAGCTAAAAATTAGAAATAATCTTGTTTTCCGATTTAAAGTTTTTGTTCAATTTATTCACTTTTATGTGTGGATTAGACATATTATAGCTTACTTAGTCATAAAATGTTGAAAACAGATATTTAAGACCAAGTTAAGAGCTAAAAATCAGAAATAATCTTGTTTTCAGATTTCAAGTTTTTGTTCAATTTATTCACTTTTATGTGTGGATTAGACATATTATAGCTTATTTAGTCATAAAATGTTGAAAACAGATATTTTAGACCAAGTTAAGAGCTAAAAATTAGAAATAATCTTGTTTTCCGATTTAAAGTTTTTGTTCAATTTATTCACTTTTATGTGTGGATTAGACATATTATAGCTTATTTCGTCATAAAATGTTGAAAACAGATATTTTAGACCATGTTAAGAGCTAAAAATTAGAAATAATCTTGTTTTCAGATTTCAAGATTTTGTTCAATTTATTCACTTTTATGTGTGGATTAGACATATTATAGCTTATTTAGTCATAAAATGTTGAAAACAGATATTTTAGACCAAGTTAAGAGCTAAAAATTAGAAATAATCTTGTTTTCAGATTTCAAGATTTTGTTCAATTTATTCGCTTTTATGTGTGGATTAGACATATTATAGCTTATTTAGTCATAAAATGTTGAAAACAGATATTTTAGAACAAGTTAAGAGCTAAAAATTAGAAATAATCTTGTTTTCCGATTTAAAGTTTTTGTTCAATTTATTCACTTTTATGTTTGGATTAGACATATTATAGCTTATTTAGTCATAAAATGTTGAAAACAGATATTTTAGACCAAGTTAAGAGCTAAAAATTAGAAATAATCTTGTTTTCCGATTTAAAGTTTTTGTTCAATTTATTCACTTTTATGTGTGGATTATACATATTATAGCTTATTTAGTCATAAAATGTTGAAAACAGATATTTTAGACCAAGTTAAGAGCTAAAAATTAGAAATAATCTTTTTTTCAGATTTCAAGATTTTGATCATTTATTCACTTTTATGTGTGGATTAGACATATATAGCTTATTTAGTCATAAAATGTTGAAAACAGATATTTTAGACCATGTTAAGAGCTAAAAATTAGAAATAATCTTGTTTTCAGATT
>CAUEHI010000027.1:0-45300 GCA_958507055.1 Crioceris asparagi
CCATCACCATCACCATCACCATCACCATCACCATCACCATCACCATCACCATCACCATCACCATCACCATCACCATCACCATCACCATCACCATCACCATCACCATCACCATCACCATCACCATCACCATCACCATCACCATCACCATCACCATCACCATCACCATCACCATCACCATCACCATCACCATCACCATCACCATCACCATCACCATCACCATCACCATCACCATCACCATCACCATCACCATCACCATCACCATCACCATCACCATCACCATCACCATCACCATCACCATCACCATCACCATCACCATCACCATCACCATCACCATCACCATCACCATCACCATCACCATCACCATCACCATCACCATCACCATCACCATCACCATCACCATCACCATCACCATCACCATCACCATCACCATCACCATCACCATCACCATCACCATCACCATCACCATCACCATCACCATCACCATCACCATCACCATCACCATCACCATCACCATCACCATCACCATCACCATCACCATCACCATCACCATCACCATCACCATCACCATCACCATCACCATCACCATCACCATCACCATCACCATCACCATCACCATCACCATCACCATCACCATCACCATCACCATCACCATCACCATCACCATCACCATCACCATCACCATCACCATCACCATCACCATCACCATCACCATCACCATCACCATCACCATCACCATCACCATCACCATCACCATCACCATCACCATCACCATCACCATCACCATCACCATCACCATCACCATCACCATCACCATCACCATCACCATCACCATCACCATCACCATCACCATCACCATCACCATCACCATCACCATCACCATCACCATCACCATCACCATCACCATCACCATCACCATCACCATCACCATCACCATCACCATCACCATCACCATCACCATCACCATCACCATCACCATCACCATCACCATCACCATCACCATCACCATCACCATCACCATCACCATCACCATCACCATCACCATCACCATCACCATCACCATCACCATCACCATCACCATCACCATCACCATCACCATCACCATCACCATCACCATCACCATCACCATCACCATCACCATCACCATCACCATCACCATCACCATCACCATCACCATCACCATCACCATCACCATCACCATCACCATCACCATCACCATCACCATCACCATCACCATCACCATCACCATCACCATCACCATCACCATCACCATCACCATCACCATCACCATCACCATCACCATCACCATCACCATCACCATCACCATCACCATCACCATCACCATCACCATCACCATCACCATCACCATCACCATCACCATCACCATCACCATCACCATCACCATCACCATCACCATCACCATCACCATCACCATCACCATCACCATCACCATCACCATCACCATCACCATCACCATCACCATCACCATCACCATCACCATCACCATCACCATCACCATCACCATCACCATCACCATCACCATCACCATCACCATCACCATCACCATCACCATCACCATCACCATCACCATCACCATCACCATCACCATCACCATCACCATCACCATCACCATCACCATCACCATCACCATCACCATCACCATCACCATCACCATCACCATCACCATCACCATCACCATCACCATCACCATCACCATCACCATCACCATCACCATCACCATCACCATCACCATCACCATCACCATCACCATCACCATCACCATCACCATCACCATCACCATCACCATCACCATCACCATCACCATCACCATCACCATCACCATCACCATCACCATCACCATCACCATCACCATCACCATCACCATCACCATCACCATCACCATCACCATCACCATCACCATCACCATCACCATCACCATCACCATCACCATCACCATCACCATCACCATCACCATCACCATCACCATCACCATCACCATCACCATCACCATCACCATCACCATCACCATCACCATCACCATCACCATCACCATCACCATCACCATCACCATCACCATCACCATCACCATCACCATCACCATCACCATCACCATCACCATCACCATCACCATCACCATCACCATCACCATCACCATCACCATCACCATCACCATCACCATCACCATCACCATCACCATCACCATCACCATCACCATCACCATCACCATCACCATCACCATCACCATCACCATCACCATCACCATCACCATCACCATCACCATCACCATCACCATCACCATCACCATCACCATCACCATCACCATCACCATCACCATCACCATCACCATCACCATCACCATCACCATCACCATCACCATCACCATCACCATCACCATCACCATCACCATCACCATCACCATCACCATCACCATCACCATCACCATCACCATCACCATCACCATCACCATCACCATCACCATCACCATCACCATCACCATCACCATCACCATCACCATCACCATCACCATCACCATCACCATCACCATCACCATCACCATCACCATCACCATCACCATCACCATCACCATCACCATCACCATCACCATCACCATCACCATCACCATCACCATCACCATCACCATCACCATCACCATCACCATCACCATCACCATCACCATCACCATCACCATCACCATCACCATCACCATCACCATCACCATCACCATCACCATCACCATCACCATCACCATCACCATCACCATCACCATCACCATCACCATCACCATCACCATCACCATCACCATCACCATCACCATCACCATCACCATCACCATCACCATCACCATCACCATCACCATCACCATCACCATCACCATCACCATCACCATCACCATCACCATCACCATCACCATCACCATCACCATCACCATCACCATCACCATCACCATCACCATCACCATCACCATCACCATCACCATCACCATCACCATCACCATCACCATCACCATCACCATCACCATCACCATCACCATCACCATCACCATCACCATCACCATCACCATCACCATCACCATCACCATCACCATCACCATCACCATCACCATCACCATCACCATCACCATCACCATCACCATCACCATCACCATCACCATCACCATCACCATCACCATCACCATCACCATCACCATCACCATCACCATCACCATCACCATCACCATCACCATCACCATCACCATCACCATCACCATCACCATCACCATCACCATCACCATCACCATCACCATCACCATCACCATCACCATCACCATCACCATCACCATCACCATCACCATCACCATCACCATCACCATCACCATCACCATCACCATCACCATCACCATCACCATCACCATCACCATCACCATCACCATCACCATCACCATCACCATCACCATCACCATCACCATCACCATCACCATCACCATCACCATCACCATCACCATCACCATCACCATCACCATCACCATCACCATCACCATCACCATCACCATCACCATCACCATCACCATCACCATCACCATCACCATCACCATCACCATCACCATCACCATCACCATCACCATCACCATCACCATCACCATCACCATCACCATCACCATCACCATCACCATCACCATCACCATCACCATCACCATCACCATCACCATCACCATCACCATCACCATCACCATCACCATCACCATCACCATCACCATCACCATCACCATCACCATCACCATCACCATCACCATCACCATCACCATCACCATCACCATCACCATCACCATCACCATCACCATCACCATCACCATCACCATCACCATCACCATCACCATCACCATCACCATCACCATCACCATCACCATCACCATCACCATCACCATCACCATCACCATCACCATCACCATCACCATCACCATCACCATCACCATCACCATCACCATCACCATCACCATCACCATCACCATCACCATCACCATCACCATCACCATCACCATCACCATCACCATCACCATCACCATCACCATCACCATCACCATCACCATCACCATCACCATCACCATCACCATCACCATCACCATCACCATCACCATCACCATCACCATCACCATCACCATCACCATCACCATCACCATCACCATCACCATCACCATCACCATCACCATCACCATCACCATCACCATCACCATCACCATCACCATCACCATCACCATCACCATCACCATCACCATCACCATCACCATCACCATCACCATCACCATCACCATCACCATCACCATCACCATCACCATCACCATCACCATCACCATCACCATCACCATCACCATCACCATCACCATCACCATCACCATCACCATCACCATCACCATCACCATCACCATCACCATCACCATCACCATCACCATCACCATCACCATCACCATCACCATCACCATCACCATCACCATCACCATCACCATCACCATCACCATCACCATCACCATCACCATCACCATCACCATCACCATCACCATCACCATCACCATCACCATCACCATCACCATCACCATCACCATCACCATCACCATCACCATCACCATCACCATCACCATCACCATCACCATCACCATCACCATCACCATCACCATCACCATCACCATCACCATCACCATCACCATCACCATCACCATCACCATCACCATCACCATCACCATCACCATCACCATCACCATCACCATCACCATCACCATCACCATCACCATCACCATCACCATCACCATCACCATCACCATCACCATCACCATCACCATCACCATCACCATCACCATCACCATCACCATCACCATCACCATCACCATCACCATCACCATCACCATCACCATCACCATCACCATCACCATCACCATCACCATCACCATCACCATCACCATCACCATCACCATCACCATCACCATCACCATCACCATCACCATCACCATCACCATCACCATCACCATCACCATCACCATCACCATCACCATCACCATCACCATCACCATCACCATCACCATCACCATCACCATCACCATCACCATCACCGTCACCATCACCATCACCATTACCATCACCATCACCATCACCATCACCATCACCATCACCATCACCATCACCATCACCATCACCATCACCATCACCATCACCATCACCATCACCATCACCACTTTTATGTGAGGATTAGACATATTATAACTTATTTAGTCATAAAATGTCGAAAACAGACATTTTAGACCAAGTTATGAGCTAAAAATATGAAATAATCTTATTTTCCGATTTTAAGTTTTTATTCAATTTCTGCACTTTTATGTGTGAATTGGACATATTATAACTTATTTAGTCATAAAATTCTGAAAATAGACATTTTAGACCAAGTTAAGAGCTAAATATTAGAAATAATCTTATTTTCCGATTTCAAGTTTTTCTTCAATTTCTGCACTTTTATGTGTGAATTGGTCATATTATAACTTATTTAGTCATAAGATTCTGAAAGTAGACATTTTAGACCAAGTTAAGAGCTAAATATTAGAAATAATCTTATTTTCCGATTTTAAGTTTTTGCTCATTTTCTGCACTTTTATGTGTGGTTTGGACATATTATATATTATGTAGTCATAAAATGTTGAAAACAGACATATTAGACCAAGTTATGAGCTAAAAATATGAAATAATCTTATTTGCCGATTTTAAGTTTTTGTTCAATTTCTGCACTTTTATGTGTGGATTGGACATATTATAACTTATTTAGTCATAAAATGATGAAAACAGACATTTTAGACCAAGTTATGAGCTAAAAGTATGAAATAATCTTATTTTCCGATTTAAAGTTTTTTTTCAATTTCTGCACTTTTATGTGTGAATTGGACATATTATAACTTATTTAGTGATAAAACTCTGAAAATAGACATTTTAGACCGAGTTATGAGCTAAAAATTTGAAATAATCTTATTTTCCGAATTCAAGTTTTTGTTCAATTTCTGCACTTTTATGTGAGGATTAGACATATTATAACTTATTTAGTCATAAAATGTCGAAAACAGACATTTTAGACCAAGTTATGAGCTGAAAATATGAAATAATCTTATTTTCCGATTTTAAGTTTTTGTTCAATTTCTGCACTTTTATGTGTGAATTGGACATATTATAACTTATTTAGTCATAAAATTCTGAAAATAGGCATTTTAGACCAAGTTAAGAGCTAAATATTAGAAATAATCTTATTTACCGATTTTAAGTTTTTGCTCAATTTCTGCACTTTTATGTGTGGTTTGAACATATTATATATTATTTAGTCATAAAATGTTGAAAACAGACATATTAGACCAACTTATGAGCTAAAAGTATGAAATAATCTTATTTTCCGATTTAAAGTTTTTTTTCAATTTCTGCACTTTTATGTGTGAATTGGACATATTATAACTTATTTAGTGATAAAACTCTGAAAATAGACATTTTAGACCGAGTTATGAGCTAAAAATTTGAAATAATCTTATTTTCCGATTTAAGTTTTTGTTCAATTTCTGCACTTTTATGTGAGTATTAGACATATTATAACTTATTTAGTAATAAAATACTGAAAATAGACATTTTAGACCAAGTTAAGAGCTAAATATTAGAAATAATCTTATTTCCCGATTTTAAGTTTTTGCTCAATTTCTGCACTTTTATGTGTGGTTTGGACATATTATATATTATTTAGTCATAAAATGTCGAAAACATACATTTTAGACCAAGTTATGAGCTAAAAATAT
Organism: Crioceris asparagi; assembly: GCA_958507055.1. Taxonomy (NCBI): domain Eukaryota; kingdom Metazoa; phylum Arthropoda; class Insecta; order Coleoptera; family Chrysomelidae; genus Crioceris; species Crioceris asparagi. The sequence goes on from CAUEHI010000027.1 coordinate 6,779, forward strand.
GAAATAATCTTATTTTCCGATTTTAAGTTTTTGTTCAATTTCTGCACTTTTATGTGTGAATTGGACATATTATAACTTATTTAGTCATTAAATTCTGAAAATAGACATTTTAGACCAAGTTAAGAGCTAAATATTAGAAATAATCTTTTTTTCCGATTTTAAGTTTTTGCTCAATTTCTGCACTTTTATGTGTGGTTTGGACATATTATATATTATTTAGTCATAAAATGTTGAAAACAGACATATTAGACCATGTTATGAGCTAAAAATATGAAATAATCTCACTTTCCGATTTAAAGTTTTTGTTCAATTTCTGCACTTTTATGTGAGGATTAGACATATTATAACTTATTTAGTTATAAAATGTCGAAAACAGACATTTTAGACCAAGTTATGAGCTAAAAATATGAAATAATCTTATTTTCCGATTTTAAGTTTTTGTTCAATTTCTGCACTTTTATGTGTGAATTGGACATATCATAACATAATTATTCATACAATTCTGAAAATAGACATTTTATACCAAGTTAAGAGCTAAATATTAGAAATAATCTTATTTTCCGATTTTAAGTTTTTGTTCAATTTCTGCTCTTTTATGTGTGAATTGGACATATTAAAACTTATTTAGTCTTAAAATTCTGAAAATAGACATTGTAGACCAAGTTAAGAGCTAAATATATCACCATCACCAATCACAATCACCATCACCATCACCATCACCATCACCATCACCATCACCATCACCATCACCATCACCATCACCATCACCATCACCATCACCATCACCATCACCATCACCATCACCATCACCATCACCATCACCATCACCATCACCATCACCATCACCATCACCATCACCATCACCATCACCATCACCATCACCATCACCATCACCATCACCATCACCATCACCATCACCATCACCATCACCATCACCATCACCATCACCATCACCATCACCATCACCATCACCATCACCATCACCATCACCATCACCATCACCATCACCATCACCATCACCATCACCATCACCATCACCATCACCATCACCATCACCATCACCATCACCATCACCATCACCATCACCAACACCATCACCATCACCATCACCATCACCATCACCATCACCATCACCATCACCATCACCATCACCATCACCATCACCATCACCATCACCATCACCATCACCATCACCATCACCATCACCATCACCATCACCATCACCATCACCATCACCATCACCATCACCATCACCATCACCATCACCATCACCATCACCATCACCATCACCATCACCATCACCATCACCATCACCATCACCATCACCATCACCATCACCATCACCATCACCATCACCATCACCATCACCATCACCATCACCATCACCATCACCATCACCATCACCATCACCATCACCATCACCATCACCATCACCATCACCATCACCATCACCATCACCATCACCATCACCAGCACCATCACCATCACCATCACCATCACCATCACCATCACCATCACCATCACCATCACCATCACCATCACCATCACCATCACTATCACCACTTTTATGTGAGGATTAGACATATTATAACTTATTTAGTCATAAAATGTCGAAAACAGACATTTTAGACCAAGTTATGAGCTAAAAATATGAAATAATCTTATTTTCCGATTTTAAGTTTTTATTCAATTTCTGCACTTTTATGTGTGAATTGGACATATTATAACTTATTTAGTCATAAAATTCTGAAAATAGACATTTTAGACCAAGTTAAGAGCTAAATATTAGAAATAATCTTATTTTCCGATTTCAAGTTTTTCTTCAATTTCTGCACTTTTATGTGTGAATTGGTCATATTATAACTTATTTAGTCATAAGATTCTGAAAGTAGACATTTTAGACCAAGTTAAGAGCTAAATATTAGAAATAATCTTATTTTCCGATTTTAAGTTTTTGCTCATTTTCTGCACTTTTATGTGTGGTTTGGACATATTATATATTATGTAGTCATAAAATGTTGAAAACAGACATATTAGACCAAGTTATGAGCTAAAAATATGAAATAATCCTATTTGCCGATTTTAAGTTTTTGTTCAATTTCTGCACTTTTATGTGTGGATTGGACATATTATAACTTATTTAGTCATAAAATGATGAAAACAGACATTTTAGACCAAGTTATGAGCTAAAAGTATGAAATAATCTTATTTTCCGATTTAAAGTTTTTTTTCAATTTCTGCACTTTTATGTGTGAATTGGACATATTATAACTTATTTAGTGATAAAACTCTGAAAATAGACATTTTAGACCGAGTTATGAGCTAAAAATTTGAAATAATCTTATTTTCCGAATTCAAGTTTTTGTTCAATTTCTGCACTTTTATGTGAGGATTAGACATATTATAACTTATTTAGTCATAAAATGTCGAAAACAGACATTTTAGACCAAGTTATGAGCTGAAAATATGAAATAATCTTATTTTCCGATTTTAAGTTTTTGTTCAATTTCTGCACTTTTATGTGTGAATTGGACATATTATAACTTATTTAGTCATAAAATTCTGAAAATAGGCATTTTAGACCTAGTTAAGAGCTAAATATTAGAAATAATCTTATTTACCGATTTTAAGTTTTTGCTCAATTTCTGCACTTTTATGTGTGGTTTGAACATATTATATATTATTTAGTCACAAAATGTTGAAAACAGACATATTAGACCAACTTATGAGCTAAAAGTATGAAATAATCTTATTTTCCGATTTAAAGTTTTTTTTCAATTTCTGCACTTTTATGTGTGAATTGGACATATTATAACTTATTTAGTGATAAAACTCTGAAAATAGACATTTTAGACCGAGTTATGAGCTAAAAATTTGAAATAATCTTATTTTCCGATTTAAGTTTTTGTTCAATTTCTGCACTTTTATGTGAGTATTAGACATATTATAACTTATTTAGTAATAAAATACTGAAAATAGACATTTTAGACCAAGTTAAGAGCTAAATATTAGAAATAATCTTATTTCCCGATTTTAAGTTTTTGCTCAATTTCTGCACTTTTATGTGTGGTTTGGACATATTATATATTATTTAGTCATAAAATGTCGAAAACATACATTTTAGACCAAGTTATGAGCTAAAAATATGAAATAATCTTATTTTCCGATTTTAAGTTTTTGTTCAATTTCTGCACTTTTATGTGTGAATTGGACATATTATAACTTATTTAGTCATTAAATTCTGAAAATAGACATTTTAGACCAAGTTAAGAGCTAAATATTAGAAATAATCTTTTTTTCCGATTTTAAGTTTTTGCTCAATTTCTGCACTTTTATGTGTGGTTTGGACATATTATATATTATTTAGTCATAAAATGTTGAAAACAGACATATTAGACCAAGTTATGAGCTAAAAATATGAAATAATCTCACTTTCCGATTTAAAGTTTTTGTTCAATTTCTGCACTTTTATGTGAGGATTAGATATATTATAACTTATTTAGTTATAAAATGTCGAAAACAGACATTTTAGACCAAGTTATGAGCTAAAAATATGAAATAATCTTATTTTCCGATTTTAAGTTTTTGTTCAATTTCTGCACTTTTATGTGTGAATTGGACATATCATAACATAATTAGTCATACAATTCTGAAAATAGACATTTTATACCAAGTTAAGAGGTAAATATTAGAAATAATCTTATTTTCCGATTTTAAGTTTTTGTTCAATTTCTGCTCTTTTATGTGTGAATTGGACATATTAAAACTTATTTAGTCTTAAAATTCTGAAAATAGACATTGTAGACCAAGTTAAGAGCTAAATATATCACCATCACCAATCACAATCACCATCACCATCACCATCACCATCACCATCACCATCACCATCACCATCACCATCACCATCACCATCACCATCACCATCACCATCACCATCACCATCACCATCACCATCACCATCACCATCACCATCACCATCACCATCACCATCACCATCACCATCACCATCACCATCACCATCACCATCACCATCACCATCACCATCACCATCACCATCACCATCACCATCACCATCACCATCACCATCACCATCACCATCACCATCACCATCACCATCACCATCACCATCACCATCACCATCACCATCACCATCACCATCACCATCACCATCACCATCACCATCACCATCACCATCACCATCACCATCACCATCACCATCACCATCACCATCACCATCACCATCACCATCACCATCACCATCACCATCACCATCACCATCACCATCACCATCACCATCACCATCACCATCACCATCACCATCACCATCACCATCACCATCACCATCACCATCACCATCACCATCACCATCACCATCACCATCACCATCACCATCACCATCACCATCACCATCACCATCACCATCACCATCACCAGCACCATCACCATCACCATCACCATCACCATCACCATCACCATCACCATCACCATCACCATCACCATCACCATCACCATCACTATCACCACTTTTATGTGAGGATTAGACATATTATAACTTATTTAGTCATAAAATGTCGAAAACAGACATTTTAGACCAAGTTATGAGCTAAAAATATGAAATAATCTTATTTTCCGATTTTAAGTTTTTATTCAATTTCTGCACTTTTATGTGTGAATTGGACATATTATAACTTATTTAGTCATAAAATTCTGAAAATAGACATTTTAGACCAAGTTAAGAGCTAAATATTAGAAATAATCTTATTTTCCGATTTCAAGTTTTTCTTCAATTTTTGCACTTTTATGTGTGAATTGGTCATATTATAACTTATTTAGTCATAAGATTCTGAAAGTAGACATTTTAGACCAAGTTAAGAGCTAAATATTAGAAATAATCTTATTTTCCGATTTTAAGTTTTTGCTAATTTTCTGCACTTTTATGTGTGGTTTGGACATATTATATATTATGTAGTCATAAAATGTTGAAAACAGACATATTAGACCAAGTTATGAGCTAAAAATATGAAATAATCCTATTTGCCGATTTTAAGTTTTTGTTCAATTTCTGCACTTTTATGTGTGGATTGGACATATTATAACTTATTTAGTCATAAAATGATGAAAACAGACATTTTAGACCAAGTTATGAGCTAAAAGTATGAAATAATCTTATTTTCCGATTTAAAGTTTTTTTTCAATTTCTGCACTTTTATGTGTGAATTGGACATATTATAACTTATTTAGTGATAAAACTCTGAAAATAGACATTTTAGACCGAGTTATGAGCTAAAAATTTGAAATAATCTTATTTTCCGAATTCAAGTTTTTGTTCAATTTCTGCACTTTTATGTGAGGATTAGACATATTATAACTTATTTAGTCATAAAATGTCGAAAACAGACATTTTAGACCAAGTTATGAGCTGAAAATATGAAATAATCTTATTTTCCGATTTTAAGTTTTTGTTCAATTTCTGCACTTTTATGTGTGAATTGGACATATTATAACTTATTTAGTCATAAAATTCTGAAAATAGGCATTTTAGACCAAGTTAAGAGCTAAATATTAGAAATAATCTTATTTACCGATTTTAAGTTTTTGCTCAATTTCTGCACTTTTATGTGTGGTTTGAACATATTATATATTATTTAGTCATAAAATGTTGAAAACAGACATATTAGACCAACTTATGAGCTAAAAGTATGAAATAATCTTATTTTCCGATTTAAAGTTTTTTTTCAATTTCTGCACTTTTATGTGTGAATTGGACATATTATAACTTATTTAGTGATAAAACTCTGAAAATAGACATTTTAGACCGAGTTATGAGCTAAAAATTTGAAATAATCTTATTTTCCGATTTAAGTTTTTGTTCAATTTCTGCACTTTTATGTGAGTATTAGACATATTATAACTTATTTAGTAATAAAATACTGAAAATAGACATTTTAGACCAAGTTAAGAGCTAAATATTAGAAATAATCTTATTTCCCGATTTTAAGTTTTTGCTCAATTTCTGCACTTTTATGTGTGGTTTGGACATATTATATATTATTTAGTCATAAAATGTCGAAAACATACATTTTAGACCAAGTTATGAGCTAAAAATATGAAATAATCTTATTTTCGGATTTTAAGTTTTTGTTCAATTTCTGCACTTTTATGTGTGAATTGGACATATTATAACTTATTTAGTCATTAAATTCTGAAAATAGACATTTTAGACCAAGTTAAGAGCTAAATATTAGAAATAATCTTTTTTTCCGATTTTAAGTTTTTGCTCAATTTCTGCACTTTTATGTGTGGTTTGGACATATTATATATTATTTAGTCATAAAATGTTGAAAACAGACATATTAGACCAAGTTATGAGCTAAAAATATGAAATAATCTCACTTTCCGATTTAAAGTTTTTGTTCAATTTCTGCACTTTTATGTGAGGATTAGACATATTATAACTTATTTAGTTATAAAATGTCGAAAACAGACATTTTAGACCAAGTTATGAGCTAAAAATATGAAATAATCTTATTTTCCGATTTTAAGTTTTTGTTCAATTTCTGCACTTTTATGTGTGAATTGGACATATCATAACATAATTAGTCATACAATTCTGAAAATAGACATTTTATACCAAGTTAAGAGCTAAATATTAGAAATAATCTTATTTTCCGATTTTAAGTTTTTGTTCAATTTCTGCTCTTTTATGTGTGAATTGGACATATTAAAACTTATTTAGTCTTAAAATTCTGAAAATAGACATTGTAGACCAAGTTAAGAGCTAAATATATCACCATCACCAATCACAATCACCATCACCATCACCATCACCATCACCATCACCATCACCATCACCATCACCATCACCATCACCATCACCATCACCATCACCATCACCATCACCATCACCATCACCATCACCATCACCATCACCATCACCATCACCATCACCATCACCATCACCATCACCATCACCATCACCATCACCATCACCATCACCATCACCATCACCATCACCATCACCATCACCATCACCATCACCATCACCATCACCATCACCATCACCATCACCATCACCATCACCATCACCATCACCATCACCATCACCATCACCATCACCATCACCATCACCATCACCATCACCATCACCATCACCATCACCATCACCATCACCATCACCATCACCATCACCATCACCATCACCATCACCATCACCATCACCATCACCATCACCATCACCATCACCATCACCATCACCATCACCATCACCATCACCATCACCATCACCATCACCATCACCATCACCATCACCATCACCATCACCATCACCATCACCATCACCATCACCATCACCATCACCATCACCATCACCATCACCATCACCATCACCATCACCATCACCATCACCATCACCATCACCATCACCATCACCATCACCATCACCATCACCATCACCATCACCATCACCATCACCATCACCATCACCATCACCATCACCATCACCATCACCATCACCATCACCATCACCATCACCATCACCATCACCATCACCATCACCATCACCATCACCATCACCATCACCATCACCATCACCATCACCATCACCATCACCATCACCATCACCATCACCATCACCATCACCATCACCATCACCATCACCATCACCATCACCATCACCATCACCATCACCATCACCATCACCATCAACATCACCATCAACATCACCATCACCATCACCATCACCATCACCATCACCATCACCATCACCATCACCATCACCATCACCATCACCATCACCATCTCCATCACCATCACCATCACCATCACCATCACCATCACCATCACCATCACCATCACCATCACCATCACCATCACCATCACCATCACCATCACCATCACCATCACCATCACCATCACCATCACCATCACCATCACCATCACCATCACCATCATCATCACCATCATCATCACCATCACCATCACCATCACCATCACCATCACCATCACCATCACCATCACCATCACCATCACCATCACCATCACCATCACCATCACCATCACCATCACCATCACCATCACCATCACCATCACCATCACCATCACCATCACCATCACCATCACCATCACCATCACCATCACCTTCACCATCACCATCACCATCACCATCACCATCACCATCACCATCACCATCACCATCACCATCACCATCACCATCACCATCACCATCACCATCACCATCACAATCACCATCACCATCACCATCACCATCACCATCACCATCACCATCACCATCTCCATCACCATCACCATCACCATCACCATCACCATCACCATCACCATCACCATCACCATCACCATCACCATCACCATCACCATCACCATCACCATCACCATCACCATCACCATCAACATCACCATTACCATCACCATCACCATCACCATCACCATCACCATCACCATCACCATCACCATCACCATCACCATCACCATCACCATCACCATCACCATCACCATCACCATCACCATCACCATCACCATCAACATCACCATCACCATCACCATCACCATCACCATCACCATCACCATCACCACTTTTATGTGAGGATTAGACATATTATAACTTATTTAGTCATAAAATGTCGAAAACAGACATTTTAGATCAAGTTATGAGCTAAAAATATGAAATAATCTTATTTTCCGATTTTAAGTTTTTATTCAATTTCTGCACTTTTATGTGTGAATTGGACATATTATAACTTATTTAGTCATAAAATTCTGAAAATAGACATTTTAGACCAAGTTAAGAGCTAAATATTAGAAATAATCTTATTTTCCGATTTCAAGTTTTTCTTCAATTTCTGCACTTTTATGTGTGAATTGGTCATATTATAACTTATTTAGTCATAAGATTCTGAAAGTAGACATTTTAGACCAAGTTAAGAGCTAAATATTAGAAATAATCTTATTATCCGATTTTAAGTTTTTGCTCATTTTCTGCACTTTTATGTGTGGTTTGGACATATTATATATTATTTAGTCATAAAATGATGAAAACAGACATTTTAGACCAAGTTATGAGCTAGAAGTATGAAATAATCTTATTTTCCGATTTAAAGTTTTTTTTCAATTTCTGCACTTTTATGTGTGAATTGGACATATTATAACTTATTTAGTGATAAAACTCTGAAAATAGACATTTTAGACCGAGTTATGAGCTAAAAATTTGAAATAATCTTATTTTCCGAATTCAAGTTTTTGTTCAATTTCTGCACTTTTATGTGAGCATTAGACATATTATAACTCATTTAGTCATAAAATGTCGAAAACAGACATTTTAGACCAAGTTATGAGCTGAAAATATGAAATAATCTTATTCTCCGATTTTAAGTTTCTGTTCAATTTCTGCACTTTTATGTGTGAATTGGACATATTATAACTTATTTAGTCATAAAATTCTGAAAATAGGCATTTTAGACCAAGTTAAGAGCTAAATATTAGAAATAATCTTATTTTCCGATTTTAAGTTTTTGCTCAATTTCTGCACTTTTATGTGTGGTTTGAACATATTATATATTATTTAGTCATATAATGTTGAAAACAGACATATTAGACCAACTTATGAGCTAAGAATATGAAATAATCTTATTTTCCGATTTTAAGTTTTTGTTCAATTTCTGCACTTTTATGTGTGAATTGGACATATTATAACTTATTTAGTCATAAAATTCTGAAAATAGACATTTTAGACCAAGTTAAGAGCTAAATATTAGAAATAATCTTATTTTCCGACTTTAAGTTTATGCTCAATTTCAGCACTTTTATGTGTGGATTGGACATATTATAACTTATTTTGTCATAAAATGTTGAAAACAGACATTTTAGACCAAGTTATGAGCTAAAAGTATGAAATAATCTTATTTTCCGATTTAAAGTTTTTTTTCAATTTCTGCACTTTTATGTGTGAATTGGACATATTATAACTTATGTAGTGATAAAACTCTGAAAATAGACATTTTAGACCGAGTCATGAGCTAAAAATTTGAAATAATCTTATTTTCCGATTTCAAGTTTTTGTTCAATTTCTGCACTTTTATGTGAGTATTAGATATATTATAACTTATTTAGTAATAAAATACTGAAAATAGACATTTTAGACCAAGCTAAGAGCTAAATATTAGAAATAATCTTATTTCCCGATTTTAAGTTTTTGCTCAATTTCTGCACTTTTATGTGTGGTTTGGACATATTATATATTATTTAGTCATAAAATGTGGAACACAGACATTTTAGACCAAGTTATGAGCTAAAAATATGAAATAATCTTATTTTCCGATTTTAAGTTTTTGTTCAATTTCTGCACTTTTATGTGTGAATTGGACATATTATAACTTATTTAGTCATAAAATTCTGAAAATAGACATTTTAGACCAAGTTAAGAGCTAAATATTAGAAATAATCTTTTTTTCCAATTTTAAGTTTTTGCTCAATTTCTGCACTTTTATGTGTGGTTTGGACATATTATATATTATTTAGTCATAAAATGTTGAAAACAGACATTTTAGACCAAGTTATGAGCTAAAAATATGAAATAATCTTATTTTCCGATTTTAAGTTTTTGTTCAATTTCTGCACTTTTATGTGTGAATTGGACATATCATAACTTAATTAGTCATACAATTCTGAAAATAGACATTTTATACCAAGTTAAGAGCTAAATATTAGAAATAATCTTATTTTCCGATTTTAAGTTTTTGCTCAATTTCTGCACTTTTATGTGTGGATTGGACAGATTATAACTTATTTAGTCATAAAATGTCGAAAACAGACATTTTAGACAAAGTTATGACCTAACAATATGAAATAATCTTATTTTCCGATTTTAAGTTTTTGTTCAATTTCTGCACTTTTATGTGTGAATTGGACATATTAAAACTTATTTAGTCACAAAATTCTGAAAATAGACATTGTAGACCAAGTTAAGAGCTAAATATTAGAAATAATCTTATTTTCCCATTTTAAGATTTTGCTAAATTTCTGCACTTTTATGTGTGGTTTGGACATGTTGTACTTTATTTAGTCATAAAATGTTGAATCACCATCACCATCACCATCACCATCACCATCACCATCACCATCACCATCACCATCACCATCACCATCACCATCACCATCACCATCACCATCACCATCACCATCACCATCACCATCACCATCACCATCACCATCACCATCACCATCACCATCACCATCACCATCACCATCACCATCACCATCACCATCACCATCACCATCACCATCACCATCACCATCACCATCACCATCACCATCACCATCACCATCACCATCACCATCACCATCACCATCACCATCACCATCACCATCACCATCACCATCACCATCACCATCACCATCACCATCACCATCACCATCACCATCACCATCACCATCACCATCACCATCACCATCACCATCACCATCACCATCACCATCACCATCACCATCACCATCACCATCACCATCACCATCACCATCACCATCACCATCACCATCACCATCACCATCACCATCACCATCACCATCACCATCACCATCACCATCACCATCACCATCACCATCACCATCACCATCACCATCACCATCACCATCACCATCACCATCACCATCACCATCACCATCACCATCACCATCACCATCACCATCACCATCACCATCACCATCACCATCACCATCACCATCACCATCACCATCACCATCACCATCACCATCACCATCACCATCACCATCACCATCACCATCACCATCACCATCACCATCACCATCACCATCACCATCACCATCACCATCACCATCACCATCACCATCACCATCACCATCACCATCACCATCACCATCACCATCACCATCACCATCACCATCACCATCACCATCACCATCACCATCACCATCACCATCACCATCACCATCACCATCACCATCACCATCACCATCACCATCACCATCACCATCACCATCACCATCACCATCACCATCACCATCACCATCACCATCACCATCACCATCACCATCACCATCACCATCACCATCACCATCACCATCACCATCACCATCACCATCACCATCACCATCACCATCACCATCACCATCACCATCACCATCACCATCACCATCACCATCACCATCACCATCACCATCACCATCACCATCACCATCACCATCACCATCACCATCACCATCACCATCACCATCACCATCACCATCACCATCACCATCACCATCACCATCACCATCACCATCACCATCACCATCACCATCACCATCACCATCACCATCACCATCACCATCACCATCACCATCACCATCACCATCACCATCACCATCACCATCACCATCACCATCACCATCACCATCACCATCACCATCACCATCACCATCACCATCACCATCACCATCACCATCACCATCACCATCACCATCACCATCACCATCACCATCACCATCACCATCACCATCACCATCACCATCACCATCACCATCACCATCACCATCACCATCACCATCACCATCACCATCACCATCACCATCACCATCACCATCACCATCACCATCACCATCACCATCACCATCACCATCACCATCACCATCACCATCACCATCACCATCACCATCACCATCACCATCACCATCACCATCACCATCACCATCACCATCACCATCACCATCACCATCACCATCACCATCACCATCACCATCACCATCACCATCACCATCACCATCACCATCACCATCACCATCACCATCACCATCACCATCACCATCACCATCACCATCACCATCACCATCACCATCACCATCACCATCACCATCACCATCACCATCACCATCACCATCACCATCACCATCACCATCACCATCACCATCACCATCACCATCACCATCACCATCACCATCACCATCACCATCACCATCACCATCACCATCACCATCACCATCACCATCACCATCACCATCACCATCACCATCACCATCACCATCACCATCACCATCACCATCACCATCACCATCACCATCACCATCACCATCACCATCACCATCACCATCACCATCACCATCACCATCACCATCACCATCACCATCACCATCACCATCACCATCACCATCACCATCACCATCACCATCACCATCACCATCACCATCACCATCACCATCACCATCACCATCACCATCACCATCACCATCACCATCACCATCACCATCACCATCACCATCACCATCACCATCACCATCACCATCACCATCACCATCACCATCACCATCACCATCACCATCACCATCACCATCACCATCACCATCACCATCACCATCACCATCACCATCACCATCACCATCACCATCACCATCACCATCACCATCACCATCACCATCACCATCACCATCACCATCACCATCACCATCACCATCACCATCACCATCACCATCACCATCACCATCACCATCACCATCACCATCACCATCACCATCACCATCACCATCACCATCACCATCACCATCACCATCACCATCACCATCACCATCACCATCACCATCACCATCACCATCACCATCACCATCACCATCACCATCACCATCACCATCACCATCACCATCACCATCACCATCACCATCACCATCACCATCACCATCACCATCACCATCACCATCACCATCACCATCACCATCACCATCACCATCACCATCACCATCACCATCACCATCACCATCACCATCACCATCACCATCACCATCACCATCACCATCACCATCACCATCACCATCACCATCACCATCACCATCACCATCACCATCACCATCACCATCACCATCACCATCACCATCACCATCACCATCACCATCACCATCACCATCACCATCACCATCACCATCACCATCACCATCACCATCACCATCACCATCACCATCACCATCACCATCACCATCACCATCACCATCACCATCACCATCACCATCACCATCACCATCACCATCACCATCACCATCACCATCACCATCACCATCACCATCACCATCACCATCACCATCACCATCACCATCACCATCACCATCACCATCACCATCACCATCACCATCACCATCACCATCACCATCACCATCACCATCACCATCACCATCACCATCACCATCACCATCACCATCACCATCACCATCACCATCACCATCACCATCACCATCACCATCACCATCACCATCACCATCACCATCACCATCACCATCACCATCACCATCACCATCACCATCACCATCACCATCACCATCACCATCACCATCACCATCACCATCACCATCACCATCACCATCACCATCACCATCACCATCACCATCACCATCACCATCACCATCACCATCACCATCACCATCACCATCACCATCACCATCACCATCACCATCACCATCACCATCACCATCACCATCACCATCACCATCACCATCACCATCACCATCACCATCACCATCACCATCACCATCACCATCACCATCACCATCACCATCACCATCACCATCACCATCACCATCACCATCACCATCACCATCACCATCACCATCACCATCACCATCACCATCACCATCACCATCACCATCACCATCACCATCACCATCACCATCACCATCACCATCACCATCACCATCACCATCACCATCACCATCACCATCACCATCACCATCACCATCACCATCACCATCACCATCACCATCACCATCACCATCACCATCACCATCACCATCACCATCACCATCACCATCACCATCACCATCACCATCACCATCACCATCACCATCACCATCACCATCACCATCACCATCACCATCACCATCACCATCACCATCACCATCACCATCACCATCACCATCACCATCACCATCACCATCACCATCACCATCACCATCACCATCACCATCACCATCACCATCACCATCACCATCACCATCACCATCACCATCACCATCACCATCACCATCACCATCACCATCACCATCACCATCACCATCACCATCACCATCACCATCACCATCACCATCACCATCACCATCACCATCACCATCACCATCACCATCACCATCACCATCACCATCACCATCACCATCACCATCACCATCACCATCACCATCACCATCACCATCACCATCACCATCACCATCACCATCACCATCACCATCACCATCACCATCACCATCACCATCACCATCACCATCACCATCACCATCACCATCACCATCACCATCACCATCACCATCACCATCACCATCACCATCACCATCACCATCACCATCACCATCACCATCACCATCACCATCACCATCACCATCACCATCACCATCACCATCACCATCACCATCACCATCACCATCACCATCACCATCACCATCACCATCACCATCACCATCACCATCACCATCACCATCACCATCACCATCACCATCACCATCACCATCACCATCACCATCACCATCACCATCACCATCACCATCACCATCACCATCACCATCACCATCACCATCACCATCACCATCACCATCACCATCACCATCACCATCACCATCACCATCACCATCACCATCACCATCACCATCACCATCACCATCACCATCACCATCACCATCACCATCACCATCACCATCACCATCACCATCACCATCACCATCACCATCACCATCACCATCACCATCACCATCACTATCACCATCACCATCATAAAAATTAGAAATAATCTTATTTTCCGATCTCAAGTTTTTGTTCAATTTCTGCACTTTTATGTGGGAATTGGACATATTATAACTTATTTAGTCATAAAATTCTGAAAATAGACATTTTAGACAAAGTTAAGAGCTAAATATTAGAAATAATCTTATTTTCCGATTTTAAGTTTTTGCACAATTTCTGCACTTTTATGTGTGAATTGGACTTATTATAACTTATTTAGTCATGAAATGCTGAAAACAGACATTTTAGACCAAGTAAAGAGCTAAAAATTATAAATAATCTTATTTTCTGATTTGATGTTTTTGTTCAATTTCTGCACTTTTATGTGTGAATTGAACATATTATAACTTATTTGGTCATAAAATTCTGAAAATAGACATTTTAGACCTAGTTAAGAGCTATATATTAGAAATAATCTTATTTTCCGATCTTAAGTTTTTGCACAATTTCTGCACTTTTATGTGTGAATTGGACTTATTATAACTTATTTAGTCATGAAATGCTGAAAACAGACATTTCAGGCCAAGTATAGAGCTAAAAAATAAATAATCTTATTTTCCGATTTAAAGTTTTTTTCAATTTCTGCACTTTTATGTGTGAATTGGACATATTATAACTTATTTAGTGATAAAACTCTGAAAATAGACATTTAAGACCGAGTTATGAGCTAAAAATTAGAAATAATCTTATTTTCCGATTTCAAGTTTTTGTTCAATTTCTGTTCTTTTATGTGAGGATTAGACATATTATAAGTTATTTAGTCATAAAATGTCGAAAACAAACATTTAAGACCAAGTTATGAGCTAAAAATATGAAATAATCTTATTTTCCGATTTTATGTTTTGGTTCAATTTCTGCACTCTTATGTGTGAATTGGACATATTATAACTTATTTAGTCATAAAATTCTGAAAATAGACATTTTAGACCAAGTTAAGAGCTAAATATCAGAAATAATCTTATTTTCCGATTTTAAGTTTTTGCTCAATTTCTGCACTTTTATGAGTGGTTGGGACATATTATATATTATTTAGTCATAAAATGTTGAAAACAGACATATTAGACCAAGTTATGAG
This sequence comes from Crioceris asparagi, assembly GCA_958507055.1. Classification (NCBI taxonomy): domain Eukaryota; kingdom Metazoa; phylum Arthropoda; class Insecta; order Coleoptera; family Chrysomelidae; genus Crioceris; species Crioceris asparagi. The sequence goes on from CAUEHI010000027.1 coordinate 23,605, forward strand.
CTAAAAATATGAAATAATCTTATTTTCCGATTTTAAGTTTTTGTTCAATTTCTGCACTTTTATGTGTGATTTGGACATATTATAACTTATTTAGACATAAAATTTTGAAAATAGGCATTTTAGACCAAGTTATGGGCTAAATATTAGAAATAATCTTATTTTCCGATTTTAAGTTTTTGCTCAATTTCTGCACTTTTATGTGTGGTTAGGACATATTATATATTATTTAGTCATAAAATGTTGAAAAGAGACATAATAGACCAAGTTATGAACTAAAAATATGAAATAATCTTATTTTCCGATTTTAAGTTTTAGTTCAATTTCTGCACTTTTATGTGTGAATTGGACATAACTTATTTAGTCATAAAATTCTGAAAATAGACATTTTAGACCAAGTTAAGAGCTAAATATTAGAAATAATCTTATTTTCCGATTTTAAGTTTTTGCTCAATTTCTGCACTTTTATGTGTGAATTGGACTTATTATAACTTATTTAGTCATGAAATGCTGAAAACAGACATTTTAGACCAAGTAAAGAGCTAAAAATTATAAATAATCTTACTTTCCGATTTTAAGTTTTTGTTCAATTTCTGCACTTTTATGTGTGGATTGGACATATTATAACTTATTTAGTAATAAAATGTTGAAAACAGACATTTTAGACCAAGTTAAGGGCTAGATATTAGAAATTATCTTATTTTCCGATTTTAAGTTTTTGCTCAATTTCTGCACTTTTATGAGTGAATTGGACTTATTATAACTTATTTAGTCATGAAATGCTGAAAACAGACATTTTAGACCAAGTAAAGAGCTAAAAATTATAAATAATCTTTATTTTCCGATTTTAAGTTTTTGTTCAATTTCTGCACTTTTATGTGTGAATTGGACATATAACTTATTTAGTAATAAAATTCTGAAAATAGACATTTTAGACCCAGTTAAGAGCTAAATATTAGAAATAATCTTATTTTCCGATTTTAAGTTTATGCTCAATATTTGCACTTTTATGTGTGGTTTGGACATATTATATATTAATCTTATTTTCCGATTTTAAGTTTTTGTTCAATTTCTGCACTTTTATTTGTGAATTGGACATATTATAACTTATTTAGTCTTAAAATTCTGAAAATAGACATTTTAGACCAAGTTACGAGCTAAATATTAGAAATAATCTTATTTTCCAATTTTAAGTTTTTGCTCAATCTCTGCACTTTTATGTGGATTGGACATATTATAACTTATTTAGTCATAAAATGTCGAAAACAGACATTTTAGACCAAGTTAAGAGCTAAAAATATGAAATAATCTTATTTTCCGATTTTAAGTTTTTGTTCAATTTCTGCACTTTTATGTGAGGATTAGACATATTATAACTTATTTAGTCAAAAAATATCGAAAACAGACATTTTCGACCAAGTTATGAGCTAAAAATATGAAATAATCTTAATTTCCGATTTTAAGATTTTGTTTAATTTCTGCACTTTTATGTGTGAATTTTACATATTATAACTTATTTAGTCATAAAATTCTGATGAAAGACATTTTAGACCAAGTTAAGAGCTAAATATTAGAAATAATCTTATTTTCCGATTTTAAGTTTTTGCTCAATTTCTGCACTTTTATGTGTGGTTTGGACATATTATATATTAATCTTATTATCCGATTTTAAGTATTTGTTCAATTTCTGCACTTTTATGTGTGAATTGGACATATAACTTATTTAGTCATAAAATTCTGAAAATAGACATTTTAGGCCAAGTTAAGAGCTAAATATTAGAAATAATCTTATTTTCCGATTTTAAGTTTTTGCAAAATTTCTGCACTTTTATGTGTGGTTAGGAAATATTATATATTATTTAGTCATAAAATGTTGAAAAGAGACATATTAGACCAAGTTATGAACTAAAAATATGAAATAATCTTATTTTCCGATTTTAAGTTTTTGTTCAATTTCTGCACTTTTATGTGTGAATTGGACATATTATAACTTATTTAGTCATAAAATTCTGAAAATAGACATTTTAGACCAAGTTAAGAGCTAAATATTAGAAATAATCTTATTTTCCGATTTTAAGTTTTTGCTCAATTTCTGCACCTTTATGTGTGAATTGGACTTATTATAACTTATTTACTCATGAAATGCTGAAAACAGACATTTTAGACCAAGTAAAGAGCTAAAAATTATAAATAATCTTACTTTCCGATTTTAAGTTTTTGTTCAATTTCTGCACTTTTATGTGTGGATTGGACATATTATAACTTATTTAGTCATAAAATGTTGAAAACAGACATTTTAGACCAAGTTATGAGCTAAAAATTAGAAATAATCTTATTTTCCGATTTTAAGTTTTTGTTCAATTTCTGCTCTTTTATGTGTGAATTGGACATATTATAACTTATTTAGTCATAAAATTCTGAAAATAGACGTTTTAGACCAAGTTAAGGGCTAGATATTAAAAATTAACTTATTTTCCGATTTTAAGTTTTTGCTCAATTTCTGCACTTTTATGAGTGAATTGGACTTATTATAACTTATTTAGTCATGAAATGCTGAAAACAGACATTTTAGACCAAGTAAAGAGCTAAAAATTATAAATAATCTTTATTTTCCGATTTTAAGTTTTTGTTCAATTTCTGCACTTTTATGTGTGAATTGGACATATAACTTATTTAGTAATAAAATTCTGAAAATAGACATTTTAGACCAAGTTAAGAGCTAAATATTAGAAATAATCTTATTTTCCGATTTTAAGTTTATGCTCAATATTTGCACTTTTATGTGTGGTTTGGACATATTATATATTAATCTTATTTTCCGATTTTAAGTTTTTGTTCAATTTCTGCACTTTTATTTGTGAATTGGACATATTATAACTTATTTAGTCTTAAAATTCTGAAAATAGACATTTTAGACCAAGTTACGAGCTAAATATTAGAAATAAACTTATTTTCCAATTTTAAGTTTTTGCTCAATTTCTGCACTTTTATGTGGATTGGACATATTATAACTTATTTAGTCATAAAATGTCGAAAACAGACATTTTAGACCAAGTTATGAGCTAAGAATATGTAATAATCTTATTTTCCGATTTTAAGTTTTTGTTCAATTTCTGCACTTTTATGTGTGAATTGGACATATTATAACTTATTTAGTCAAAAAATTCTGAAAATAGACATTTTAGACCAAGTTACGAGCTAAATATTAGAAATAAACTTATTTTCCAATTTTAAGTTTTTGCTCAATTTCTGCACTTTTATGTGGATTGGACATATTATAACTTATTTAGTCATAAAAGGTCGAAAACAGACATTTTAGACCAAGTTAAGAGCTAAAAATATGAAATAATCTTATTTTCCGATTTTAAGTTTTTGTTCAATTTCTGCACTTTTATGTGAGGATTAGACATATTATAACTTATTTAGTCAAAAAATGTCGAAAACAGACATTTTCGACCAAGTTATGAGCTAAAAATATGAAATAATCTTAATTTCCGATTTTAAGATTTTGTTCAATTTCTGCACTTTTATGTGTGAATTGGACATATTATAACTTTTTAGTCGTAAAATTCTGAAAAAAGACATTTTAGACCAAGTTAAGAGCTAAATATTAGAAATAATCTTATTTTCCGATTTTAAGTTTTTGCTCAATTTCTGCACTTTTATGTGTGGTTTGGACATATTATATATTAATCTTATTATCCGATTTTAAGTTTTTGTTCAATTTCTGCACTTTTATGTGTGAATTGGACATATTATAACTTATTTAGTCATAAAATTCTGATAATAGACATTTTAGACCAAGTTACGAGCTAAATATTAGAAATAATCTTATTTTCCAATTTTAAGTTTTTGCTCAATTTCTGCATTTTTATGTGGATTGGACATATTATAACTTATTTAGTCATAAAATGTCGAAAACAGACATTTTAGACCAAGTTATGAGCTAAAAATATGAAATTATCTTATTTTCCGATTTTAAGTTTTTGTTCAATATCTGCACTTTTATGTGTGAATTGGACATATTATAACTTATTTAGTCATAAAATTCTGAAAATAGTCATTTTAGACCAAGTTAAGAGCTAGATATTAGAAATAATCTTATTTTCCGATATTAAGTTTTTGCTCAATTTCTGCACTTTTATGAGTGAATTGGACTTATTATAACTTATTTAGTCATGAAATGCTGAAAACAGACATTTTAGACCAAGTAAAGAGCTAAAAATTATAAATAATCTTTATTTTCCGATTTTAAGTTTTTGTTCAATTTCTCCACTTTTATGTGTGGATTGGACATATTATAACTTATTTAGTCATAAAATGTAGAAAACAGACATTTTAGACCAAGTTATGAGCAAAAAGTATGAAATAATCTTATTTTCCGATTTAAAGATTTTTTTCAATTTCTGCACTTTTATGTGTGAATTGGACATATTATAACTTATTTAGTGATAAAACTCTGAAAATAGACATTTTAGACCGAGTTATGAGCTAATAATTAGAAATAATCTTATTTTCCAATTTCAAGTTTTTGTTCAATTTCTGCACTTTTATGTGAGGATTAGACATATTATAACTAATTCAGTCATAAAATGTCGAAAACAGACATTTTAGACCAAGTTATGAGCTAAAAATATGAAATAATCTTATTTTCCGATTTTAAGTTTTTGTTCAATTTCTGCACTTTTATGTGTGGATTGGACATATTATAACTTATTTAGTCATAAATTTCTGAAAATAGACATTTTAGACCAAGTTAAGAGCTAAATATTAGAAATAATCATATTTTCCGATTTTAAGTTTTTGCTCAATTTCTGCACTTTTATGTGTGGTTTGGACATATTATATATTATTTAGTCATAAAATGTTGAAAACAGACATATTAGACCAAGTTATGAGCTAATAATATTAAATAATCTTATTTTCCGATTTTAAGTTTTTGTTCAATTTCTGCACTTTTATGTGTGGATTGGACATATTATAACTTATTTAGTCATAAAATGTTGAAAACAGACATTTTACACCAAGTTACGAGCTAAAAGTATGAAATAATCTTATTTTCCGATTTAAAGTTTGTTTTCAATTTCTGCACTTTTATGTGTGAATTGGCCATATTATAACTTATTTAGTGATAAAACTCTGAAAATAGACATTTTAGACCGAGTTATGAGCTAAAAATTAGAAATAATCTTATTTTCCGATTTCAAGTTTTTGTTCAATTTCTGCACTTTTATGTGAGGATTAGGCATATTATAACTTATTTAGTCATAAAATGACGAAAACAGACATTTTAGACCAAGTTATGAGCTGACAATATGAAAAATCTTATTTTCCGATTTCAAGTTTTTGTTCAATTTCTGCACTTTTATGTGCGAATTGGACTTATTATAACTTATTTAGTCATGAAATGCTGAAAACAGACATTTCAGGCCAAGTATAGAGCTAAAACTTATAAATAATCTTATTTTCCGATTTAAAGATTTTTTCAATTTCTGCACTTTTATGTGTGAATTGGACATATTATAACTTATTTAGTGATAAAACTCTGAAAATAGACATTTAAGACCGAGTTATGAGCTAAAAATTAGAAATAATCTTATTTTCCGATTTCAAATTTTTGTTCAATTTCTGCACTTAAATGTGAGGATTAGACATATTATAATTTATTTAGTCATAAAATGTCGAAAACAAACATTTTAGACCAAGTTATGAGCTAAAAATATGAAACAATCTTATTTTCCGAATTTATGTTTTTGTTCAATTTCTGCACTCTTATGTGTGAATTGGACATATTATAACTTATTTAGTCATAAAATTCTGAAAATAGACATTTTAGACCAAGTTAAGAGCTAAATATCAGATATAATCTTATTTTCCGATTTTAAGTTTTTGCTCAATTTCTGCACTTTTATGAGTGGTTTGGACATATTATATATTATTTAGTCATAAAATGTTGAAAACAGACATATTAGACCAAGTTATGAGCTAAAAATATGAAATAATCTTATTTTCCGATTTTAAGTTTTTGTTCAATTTCTGCACTTTTATGTGTGATTTGGACATATTATAACTTATTTAGACATAAAATTCTGAAAATAGACATTTTAGACCAAGTAAAGAGCTAAATACTAAAAATAATCTTATTTTCCGATTTTAAGTTTTTGCTCAATTTCTGCACTTTTATGTGTGGTTAGGACATATTATATATTATTTAGTCATAAAATGTTGAAAACTGACATATTAGACCAAGTTATGAACTAAAAATATGAAATAATCTTATTTTCCGATTTTAAGTTTTTGTTCAATTTCTGCACTTTTATGTGTGAATTGGACTTATTATAACTTATTTAGTCATGAAATGCTGAAAACAGACATTTTAGACCAAGTAAAGAGCTAAAAATTATAAATAATCTTACTTTCCGATTTAAATTTTTTTTTTCAATTTCTGCACTTTTATGTGTGAATTGGACATATTATAACTTATTTAGTGATAAAACTCTGAAAGTAGACATTTTAGACCGAGTTATGAGCTAGATATTAGAAATAATCTTATTTTCCGATTTTAAGTTTTTGCTCAATTTCTGCACTTTTATGAGTGAATTGTACTTATTATAACTTATTTTGTCATGAAATGCTGAAAACAGACATTTTAGACCAAGTAAAGAGCTAAAAATTATAAATAATCTTTATTTTACGATTTTAAGTTTTTGTTCAATTTCTGCACTTTTATGTGTGGATTGGACATATTATAACTTATTTATTCATAAAATTCTGAAAATAGATATTTTAGACCAAGTTGAGAGCTAGATATTAGAAATAATCTTATTTTCCGATTTTAAGTTTTTGCTCAATTTCTGCACTTTTATGAGTGAATTGGACTTATTATAACTTATTTAGTCATGAAATGCTGAAAACAGACATTTTAGACCAAGTAAAGAGCTAAAAATTATAAATAATCTTACTTTCCGATTTAAAGTTTTATTTCAATCTCTGCACTTTTATGTGTGAATTGGACATATTATAACTTATTTAGTGATAAAACTCTGAAAATAGACATTTTAGACCGAGTTATGAGCTAAAAATTAGAAATAATCTTATTTTCCGATTTTAAGTTTTTGTTCAATTTCTGCTCTTTTATGTGTGAATTGGACATATTATAACTTATTTAGTCATAAAATTCTGAAAATAGACATTTTAGACCAAGTTAAGAGCTAGATATTTGAAATAATCTTATTTTCCGATTTTAAGTTTTTGCTCAATTTCTGCACTTTTATGAGTGAATTTGACTCATTATAACTTATTTAGTCATGAAATGCTGAAAACAGACATTTTAGACCAAGTAAAGAGCTAAAAATTATAAATAATCTTATTTTCCGATTTTAAGTTTTTGTTCAATCTCTGCACTTTTATGTGTGAATTGGACATATTATAACTTATTTAGTCGTAAAATTCTGAAAAAAGACATTTTAGACCAAGTTAAGAGCTAAATATTAGAAATAATCTTATTTTCCAATTTTAAGTTTTTGCCCAATTTCTGCATTTTTATGTGGATTAGACATATTATAACTTATTTAGTCATAAAATGTCGAAAACAGACATTTTAGACCAAGTTATGAGCTAAAAATATGAAATAATCTTATTTTCCGATTTTAAGTTTTTGTTCAATTTCTGCACTTTTATGTGTGAATTGGACATATTATAACTTATTTAGTCATAAAATTCTGAAAATAGACATTTTAGACCAAGTTAAGAGCTAGATATTAGAAATAATCTTATTTTCCGATTTTAAGTTTTTGCTCAATTTCTGCACTTTTATGAGTGAATTGGACTTATTATAACTTATTTAGTCATGAAATGCTGAAAACAGACATTTTAGACCAAGTAAAGAGCTAAAAATTATAAATAATCTTTATTTTCCGATTTTAAGTTTTTGTTCAATTTCTGCTCTTTTATGTGTGAATTGGACATATTATAACTTATTTAGTCATAAAATTCTGAAAATAGACATTTTAGACCAAGTTAAGAGCTAGATATTTGAAATAATCTTATTTTCCGATTTCAAGTTTTTGCTCAATTTCTGCACTTTTATGAGTGAATTGGACTCATTATAACTTATTTAGTCATGAAATGCTGAAAACAGACATTTTAGACCAAGTAAAGAGCTAAAAATTATAAATAATCTTATTTTCCGATTTTAAGTTTTTGTTCAATCTCTGCACTTTTATGTGTGGATTGAACATATTATAACTTATTTAGTCATAAAATGTTGAAAACAGACATTTTAGACCACGTTATGAGCTAAAAGTATGAAATAATCTTATTTTCCGATTTTTTTTTTTTTTTCAATTTCTGCACTTTTATGTGTGAATTGGACATATTATAACTTATTTAGTCGTAAAATTCTGAAAAAAGACATTTTAGACCAAGTTAAGAGCTAAATATTAGAAATAATCTTATTTTCCGATTTTAAGTTTTTGCTCAATTTCTGCACTTTTATGTGTGGTTTGGACATATTATATATTAATCTTATTATCCGATTTTAAGTTTTTGTTCAATTTCTGCACTTTTATGTGTGAATTGGACATATTATAACTTATTTAGTCATAAAATTCTGAAAATAGACATTTTAGACCAAGTTACGAGCTAAATATTAGAAATAATCTTATTTTCCAATTTTAAGTTTTTGCTCAATTTCTGCATTTTTATGTGGATTAGACATATTATAACTTATTTAGTCATAAAATGTCGAAAACAGACATTTTAGACCAAGTTATGAGCTAAAAATATGAAATAATCTTATTTTCCGATTTTAAGTTTTTGTTCAATTTCTGCACTTTTATGTGTGAATTGGACATATTATAACTTATTTAGTCATAAAATTCTGAAAATAGACATTTTAGACCAAGTTAAGAGCTAGATATTAGAAATAATCTTATTTTCCGATTTTAAGTTTTTGCTCAATTTCTGCACTTTTATGAGTGAATTGGACTTATTATAACTTATTTAGTCATGAAATGCTGAAAACAGACATTTTAGACCAAGTAAAGAGCTAAAAATTATAAATAATCTTTATTTTCCGATTTTAAGTTTTTGTTCAATTTCTCCACTTTTATGTGTGGATTGGACATATTATAACTTATTTAGTCATAAAATGTAGTAAACAGACATTTTAGACCAAGTTATGAGCAAAAAGTATGAAATAATCTTATTTTCCGATTTAAAGATTTTTTTCAATTTCTGCCCTTTTATGTGTGAATTGGACATATTATAACTTATTTAGTGATAAAACTCTGAAAATAGACATTTTAGACCGAGTTATGAGCTAATAATTAGAAATAATCTTATTTTACGATTTCAAGTTTTTGTTCAATTTCTGCACTTTTATGTGAGGATTAGACATATTATAACTAATTCAGTCATAAAATGTCGAAAACAGACATTTTAGACCAAGTTATGAGCTAAAAATATGAAATAATGTTATTTTCCGATTTTAAGTTTTTGTTCAATTTCTGCACTTTTATGTGTGGATTGGAGATATTATAACTTATTTAGTCATAAAATTCTGAGAATAGACATTTTAGACCAAGTTAAGAGCTAAATATTAGAAATAATCATATTTTCCGATTTTAAGTTTTTGCTCAATTTCTGCACTTTTATGTGTGGTTTGGACATATTATATATTATTTAGTCATAAAATGTTGAAAACAGACATATTAGACCAAGTTATGAGCTAATAATATTAAATAATCTTATTTTCCGATTTTAAGTTTTTGTTCAATTTCTGCACTTTTATGTGTGGATTGGACATATTATAACTTATTTAGTCATAAAATGTTGAAAACAGACATTTTACACCAAGTTATGAGCTAAAAGTTTGAAATAATCTTATTTTCCGATTTAAAGTTTGTTTTCAATTTCTGCTCTTTTATGTGTGAATTGGCCATATTATAACTTATTTAGTGATAAAACTCTGAAAATAGACATTTTAGTCCGAGTTATGAGCTAAAAATTAGAAATAATCTTATTTTCCGATTTCAAGTTTTTGTTCAATTTCTGCACTTTTATGTGAGGATTAGACATATTATAACTTATTTAGTCATAAAATGTCGAAAACAAACATTTTAGACCTAGTTATGAGCTAAAAATATGAAATAATCTTATTTTCCGATTTTATGTTTTTGTTCAATTTCTGCACTCTTATGTGTGAATTGGACATATTATAACTTATTTAGTAATAAAATTCTGAAAATAGACATTTTCGACCAAGTTAAGAGCTAAATATCAGAAATAATCTTATTTTCCGATTTTAAGTTTTTGCTCAAATTCTGCACTTTTATGTGTGGTTAGGACATATTATATATTATTTAGTCATAAAATGTTGAAAACTGACATATTAGACCAAGTTATGCACTAAAAATATGAAATAATATTATTTTCCGATTTTAAGTTTTTGTTCAATTTCTGCACTTTTATGTGTGAATCGGACATATTATAACTTATTTAGTCATAAAATTCTGAAAATAGACATTTTAGACCAAGTTAAGAGCTAAATATTAGAAATAATCTTATTTTCCGATTTTAAGTTTTTGCTCAATTTCTGCACTTTTATGTGTGAATTGGACTTATTATAACTTATTTAGTCATGAAATGCTGAAAACAGACATTTTAGACCAAGTAAAGAGCTAAAAATTATAAATAATCTTACTTTCCGATTTAAAGTTTTTTTTTCAATTTCTGCACTTTTATGTGTGAATTGGACTTATTATAACTTATTTAGTCATGAAATGCTGAAAACAGACATTTTAGACCAAGTAAAGAGCTAAAAATTATAAATAATCTTTATTTTCCGATTTTAAGTTTTTGTTCAATTTCTGCACTTTTATGTGTGGATTGGACATATTATAACTTATTTATTCATAAAATTCTGAAAATAGATATTTTAGACCAAGTTGAGAGCTAGATATTAGAAATAATCTTATTTTCCGATTTTAAGTTTTTGCTCAATTTCTGCACTTTTATGAGTGAATTGGACTTATTATAACTTAATTAGTCATGAAATGCTGAAAACAGACATTTTAGACCAAGTAAAGAGCTAAAAATTATAAATAATCTTACTTTCCGATTTAAAGTTTTATTTCAATCTCTGCACTTTTATGTGTGAATTGGACATATTATAACTTATTTAGTGATAAAACTCTGAAAATAGACATTTTAGACCGAGTTATGAGCTAAAAATTAGAAATAATCTTATTTTCCGATTTTAAGTTTTTGTTCAATTTCTGCACTTTTATGTGTGAATTGGACATATTATAACTTATTTAGTCATAAAATTCTGAAAATAGACATTTTAGACCAAGTTAAGAGCTAGATATTTGAAATAATCTTATTTTCCGATTTTAAGTTTTTGCTCAATTTCTGCACTTTTATGAGTGAATTGGACTCATTATAACTTATTTAGTCATAAAATTCTGCAAATAGACATTTTAGACCAAGTTAAGAGCTAGATATTTGAAATAATCTTATTTTCCGATTTTAAGTTTTTGTTCAATCTCTGCACTTTTATGTGTGGATTGGACATATTATAACTTATTTAGTCATAAAATGTTGAAAACAGACATTTTAGACCAAGTTATGAGCTAAAAGTATGAAATAATCTTATTTTCCGATTTATTTTTTTTTTCAATGTCTGCACTTTTATGTGTGAATTGGACATATTATAACTTATTTAGTGATAAAACTCTGAAAATAGACATTTTAGACCGAGTTATGAGCTAATAATTAGAAATAATCTTATTTTCCGATTTCAAGTTTTTGTTCAATTTCTGCACTTTTATGAGTGGTTTGGACATATTATATATTATTTAGTCATAAAATGTTGAAAATAGACATATTAGACCAAGTTATGAACTAAAAATATGAAATAATCTTATTTTCCGATTTTAAGTTTTTGTTCAATTTCTGCACTTTTATGTGTGAATTGGACATATTATAACTTATTTAGTCATAAAATTCTGAAAACAGATATTTTAGACCAAGTTATGAGCTGAAAATATGAAAAATCTTATTTTCCGATTTTAAGTTTTTGTTCAATTTCTGCTCTTTTATGTGTGGATTGGACATATTATAACTTATTCAGTCATAAAATGTTGAAAACAGACATTTTAGACCAAGTTATGTGCAAAAAGTATGAAATAATCTTATTTTCCGATTTAAAGTTTTTTTTCAATTTCTGCACTTTTATGTGTGAATTGGACTTATTATAACTTATTTAGTCATGAAATGCTGAAAACAGACATTTCAGGCCAAGTATAGAGCTAAAAATTATAAATAATCTTATTTTCCGATTTTAAGTTTTTGTTCAATTTCTGCACTCTTATGTGTGAATTGGACATATTGTAACTTATTTAGTCATAAAATTCTGAAAATAGACATTTTAGACCAAGTTAAGAGCTAAATATCAGAAATAATCTTATTTTCCGATTTTAAGTTTTTGCTCAATTTTTGCACTTTTATGAGTGGTTTGGACATATTATATATTATTTAGTCATAAAATGTTGAAAACAGGCATATTAGACCAAGTTATGAGCTAAATATATGAAATAATCTTATTTTCCGATTTTAAGTTTTTGTTCAATTTCTGCACTTTTATGTGTGATTTGGACATATTATAACTTATTTAGACATAAAATTCTGAAAATAGACATTTTAGACCAAGTTAAGAGCTAAATATTAGAAATAATCTTATTTTCCGATTTTAAGTTTTTGCTCAATTTCTGCACTTTTATGTGTGGTTAGGACATATTATATATTATTTAGTCATAAAATGTTGAAAACAGACATATTAGACCAAGTTATGAACTAAAAATATGAAATAATCTTATTTTCCGATTTTAAATTTTTGTTCAATTTCTACACTTTTATGTGTGATTTGGACATATTATAATTTATTTAGTCATAAAATTCTGAAAATAGACATTTTAGACCAAGTTAAGAGCTAGATATTTGAAATAATCTTATTTTCCGATTTTAAGTTTTTGCTCAATTTCTGCACTTTTATGAGTGAATTGGACTCATTATAACTTATTTAGTCATAAAATTCTGAAAATAGACATTTTAGACCAAGTTAAGAGCTAGATATTTGAAATAATCTTATTTTCCGATTTTAAGTTTTTGTTCAATCTCTGCACTTTTATGTGTGGATTGGACATATTATAACTTATTTAGTCATAAAATGTTGAAAACAGACATTTTAGACCAAGTTATGAGCTAAAAGTATGAAATAATCTTATTTTCCGATTTTTTTTTTTTCAATTTCTGCACTTTTATGTGTGAATTGGACATATTAAAACTTATTTAGTGATAAAACTCTGAAAATAGACATTTTAGACCGAGTTATGAGCTAATAATTAGAAATAATCTTATTTTCCGATTTCAAGTTTTTGTTCAATTTCTGCACTTTTATGAGTGGTTTGGACATATTATATATTATTTAGTCATAAAATGTTGAAAATAGACATATTAGACCAAGTTATGAACTAAAAATATGAAATAATCTTATTTTCCGATTTTAAGTTTTTGTTCAATTTCTGCACTTTTATGTGTGAATTGGACATATTATAACTTATTTAGTCATAAAATGTTGAAAACAGACATTTTAGACCAAGTTATGAGCTAAAAGTATGAAATAATCTTATTTTCCGATTTTTTTTTTTTTTTCAATTTCTGCACTTTTATGTGTGAATTGGACATATTATAACTTATTTAGTGATAAAACTCTGAAAATAGACATTTTAGACCGAGTTATGAGCTAATAATTAGAAATAATCTTATTTTCCGATTTCAAGTTTTTGTTCAATTTCTGCACTTTTATGAGTGGTTTGGACATATTATATATTATTTAGTCATAAAATGTTGAAAATAGACATATTAGACCAAGTTATGAACTAAAAATATGAAATAATCTTATTTTCCGATTTTAAGTTTTTGTTCAATTTCTGCACTTTTATGTGTGAATTGGACATATTATAACTTATTTAGTCATAAAATTCTGAAAACAGACATTTTAGACCAAGTTATGTGCAAAAAGTATGAAATAATCTTATTTTCCGATTTAAAGTTTTTTTTCAATTTCTGCACTTTTATGTGTGAATTGGACTTATTATAACTTATTTAGTCATGAAATGCTGAAAACAGACACTTCAGGCCAAGTATAGAGCTAAAAATTATAAATAATCTTATTTTCCGATTTAAAGTTTTTTTCAATTTCTGCACTTTTATGTGTGAATTGGACATATTACAACTTATTTAGTGATAAAACTCTGAAAATAGACATTTAAGACCGAGTTATGAGCTAAAAATTAGAAATAATCTTATTTTCCGATTTCATGTTTTTGTTCAATTTCTGCACTTTTATGTGAGGATTAGACATATTATAATTTATTTAGTCATAAAATGTCGAAAACAAACATTTTAGAGCAAGTTATGAGCTAAAAATATGAAATAATCTTATTTTCCGATTTTATGTTTTTGTTCAATTTCTGCACTCTTATGTGTGAATTGGACATATTATAACTTATTTTGTCATAAAATTCTGAAAATAGACATTTTAGACCAAGTTAAGAGCTAAATATCAGAAATAATCTTATTTTCCGATTTTAAGTTTTTGCTCAATTTCTGCACTTTTATGAGTGGTTTGGACATATTATATATTATTTAGTCATAAAATGTTGAAAACAGACATATTAGACCAAGTTATGAGCTAAAAATATGAAATAATCTTATTTTCCGATTTTAAGTTTTTGTTCAATTTCTGCACTTTTATGTGTGATTTGGACATATTATAACTTATTTAGACATAAAATTCTGAAAATAGACATTTTAGACCAAGTTAAGAGCTAAATATTAGAAATAATCTTATTTTCCGATTTTAAGTTTTTGCTCAATTTCTGCACATTTATGTGTGGTTTGGACATATTATATATTATTTAGTCATAAAATGTTGAAAACATATATATTAGACCAAGTTATGAGCTAATAATATTAAATAATCTTATTTTCCGATTTTAAGTTTTTGTTCAATTTCTGCACTTTTATGTGTGAATTGGACTTATTATAACTTATTTAGTCATGAAATGCTGAAAACAGACATTTTAGACCAAGTAAAGAGCTAAAAATTATAAATAATCTTAATTTCCGATTTTAAGTTTTTGTTCAATTTCTGCACTTTTATGTGTGGATTGGACATATTATAACTTATTTAGTCATAAAATGTTGAAAACAGACATTTTAGACCAAGTTATGAGCTAAAAGTATGAAATAATCTTAATTTCAGATTTAATTTTTTTTTCAATTTCTGCACTTTTATGTGTGAATTGGACATATTATAACTTATTTAGTGATAAAACTCTGAAAATAGACATTTTAGACTGAGTTATGAGCTAAAAATTTGAAATAATCTTATTTTCCGATTTCAAGTTTTTGTTCAATTTCTGCACTTTTATGTGAGGATTAGACATACTATAACTAATTTAGTCATAAAATGTCGAAAACAGACATTTTAGACCAAGTTACGAGCTAAATATTAGAAATAATCTTATTTTCCAATTTTAAGTTTTTGTTCAATTTCTGCACTTTTATGTGTGAATTGGACATATTATAACTTATTTAGTGATAAAACTCTGAAAATAGACATTTTAGACCGAGTTATGAGCTAATAATTAGAAATAATCTTATTTTCCGATTTCAAGTTTTTGTTCCATTTCTGCACTTTTATGTGAGGATTAGACATATTATAACTAATTTAGTCATAAAATGTCGAAAACAGACATTTTAGACCTAGTTATGAGCTAAAAATATGAAATAATCTTATTTTCCGATTTTAAGTTTTTGTTCAATTTCTGCACTTTTATGTGTGAATTGGACATATTATAACTTATTTAGTCATAAAATTCTGAAAATAGAAATTTTAGGCCAAGTTAAGAGCTAAATATTAGAAATAATCATATTTTCCGATTTTAAGTTTTTGCTCAATTTCTGCACTTTTATGTGTGCTTTGGACATATTATATATTATTTAGTCATAAAATGTTGAAAACATATATATTAGACCAAGTTATGAGCTAATAATATTAAATAATCTTATTTTCCGATTTTAAGTTTTTGTTCAATTTCTGCACTTTTATGTGTGGATTGGACTTATTATAACTTATTTAGTCATAAAATGTTGAAAACAGACATTTTACACCAAGTTATGAGCTAAAAGTATGAAATAATCTTTTTTTCCGATGTAAAGTTTGTTTTCAATTTCTGCACTTTTATGTGTGAATTGGACATATTATAACTTATTTAGTGATAAAACTCTGAAAATAGACATTTTAGACCGAGTTATGAGCTAAAAATTAGAAATAATCTTATTTTCCGATTTTAAGTTTGTGCTCAATTTCTGCACTTTTATGTGTGGTTTGGACATATTATATATTATTTAGTCATAAAATTCTGAAAATAGACATTTTAGACCAAGTTAAGAGCTAAATATTAGTAATAATCTTATTTTCCGATTTTAAGTTTTTGCTCAATTTCTGCACTTTTATGCGTGGATTGGACATATTATAAATTATTTAGTGATAAAACTCTGAAAATAGACATTTTAGACCGAGTTATGAGCTAAAAATTAGAAATAATCTTATTTTCCGATTTTAAGTTTTTGTTCAATTTCTGCACTTTTATGTGTGAATTGGACATATAACTTATTTAGTGATAAAATTCTGACAATAGACATCTTAGACCAAGTTAAGAGCTAAATATTAGAAATAATCTTATTTTCCGATTTTAAGTTTTTGCTCAATTTCTGCACTTTTATGTGTGAATTGGACCTATTATAACTTATTTAGTCATGAAATGCTGAAAGCAGACATTTTAGACCAAGTAAAAAGCTAAAAATTATAAATAATCTTATTTTCCGATTTTAAGTTTTTGTTCAATTTCTGCACTTTTATGTGTGAATTGGACGTATTATAACTTATTTAGTCATAAAATTCTGAAAACAGACATTTTAGAGCAAGTAAAGAGCTAAAAATTATAAATAATCTTATTTTCCGATTTTAAGTTTTTGTTCAATTTCTGCACTTTTATGTGTGGATTGGACATATTATTACTTATTTAGTCATAAAATGTTGAAAACAGACATTTTAGACCAAGTTATGAGCTAAAAGTATGAAATAATCTTATTTTCCGATTTTAAGTTTGTGCTCAATTTCTGCACTTTTATGTGTGGTTTGGACATATTATATATTATTTAGTCATAAAATTCTGAAAATAGACATTTTAGACCAAGTTAAGAGCTAAATATTAGTAATAATCTTATTTTCCGATTTTAAGTTTTTGCTCAATTTCTGCACTTTTATGCGTGGATTGGACATATTATAAATTATTTAGTGATAAAACTCTGAAAATAGACATTTTAGACCGAGTTATGAGCTAAAAATTAGAAATAATCTTATTTTCCGATTTTAAGGTTTTGTTCAATTTCTGCACTTTTATGTGTGAATTGGACATATAACTTATTTAGTGATGAAATTCTGACAATAGACATCTTAGACCAAGTTAAGAGCTAAATATTAGAAATAATCTTATTTTCCGATTTTAAGTTTTTGCTCAATTTCTGCACTTTTATGTGTGAATTGGACCTATTATAACTTATTTAGTCATGAAATGCTGAAAGCAGACATTTTAGACCAAGTAAAAAGCTAAAAATTATAAATAATCTTATTTTCCGATTTTAAGTTTTTGTTCAATTATTGCACTTTTATGTGTGGATTGGACATATTATAACTTATTTAGTCATAAAATGTTGAAAACAGGCCTTTTGGACCAAGTTATGAGCTAAAAGTATGAAATAATCTTATTTTCCGATTTAAAGTTTTTTTTCAATTTCTGCACTTTTATTTGTGAATTGGACAAATAACTTATTTAGTGATAAAACTCAGAAAATAGACATTTTAGACCGAGTTATAAGATAAAAATTAGAAATAATCTTATTTTCCGATTTCAATTTTTTGTTCAATTTCTGCACTTTTATGTGAGGATTAGACATATTATAACTTATTTAGTCATAAAATGTCGAAAACAGACATTTTAGACCAAGTTATGAGCTAAAAATATGAAATAATCTTATTTTCCGATTTAAAGTTTGTGTTCAATTTCTGCACTTTTATGAGTGAATTGGACATATTATAACTTATTTAGTGATAAAACTCTGAAAATAGACATTTTAGACCGAGTTATGAGCTAAAAATTAGAAATAATCTTATTTTCCGACTTCAAGTTTTTGTTCAATTTCTGCACTTTTATGTGAGGATTAGACATATTATAACTTATTTAGTCATAAAATGACGAAAACAGACATTTTAGACCAAGTTATGAGCTGAAAATATGAAAAATCTTATTTTCCGATTTTAAGTTTTTGCTCAATTTCTGCATTTTTATGCGTGGATTGGACATATTATAAATTATTTAGTGAT
The DNA here is from genome assembly GCA_958507055.1 of Crioceris asparagi. Classification (NCBI taxonomy): domain Eukaryota; kingdom Metazoa; phylum Arthropoda; class Insecta; order Coleoptera; family Chrysomelidae; genus Crioceris; species Crioceris asparagi. Next base: position 42,119 of record CAUEHI010000027.1, read on the forward strand.
AAAACTCTGAAAATAGACATATTAGACCGAGTTATGAGCTAAAAATTAGAAATAATCTTAATTTCCGATTTTAAGTTTTTGCTCAATTTCTGCACTTTTAAGTGTGAATTGGACCTATTATAACTTATTTAGTCATGAAATGCTGAAAGCAGACATTTTAGACCAATTAAAGAGCTAAAAATTATAAATAATCTTATTTTCCGATTTTAAGTTTTTGTTCAATTTCTGCACTTTTATGTGTGGATTGGACATATTATAACTTATTTAGTCATAAAATGTTGAAAACAGACATTTTGGACCAAGTTATGAGCTAAAAGTATGAAATAATCTTATTTTCCTATTTAAAGTTTTTTTTCAATTTCTGCACTTTTATGTGTGAATTGGACATATTATAACTTATTTAGTGATAAAACTCTGAAAATAGACGTTTTAGACCGAGTTATGAGATAAAAATTAGAAATAATCTTATTTTCCGATTTTAAGTTTGTGCTCAATTTCTGCACTTTTATGCGTGGATTGGACATATTATAAATTATTTAGTGATAAAACTCTGAAAATAGACATTTTAGACCGAGTTATGAGCTAAAAATTAGAAATAATCTTATTTTCCGATTTTAAGTTTTTGTTCAATTTCTGCACTTTTATGTGTGAATTGGACATATATATAACTTATTTAGTCATGAAATGCTGAAAGCAGACATTTTAGACCAAGTAAAGAGCTAAAAATTATAAATAATCTTATTTTCCGATTTTAAGTTTTTGTTCAATTTCTGCACTTTTATGTGTGTATTGGACATATTATAACTTATTTAGTCATAAAATGTTGAAAACAGACCTTTTGGACCAAGTTATGAGCTAAAAGTATGAAATAATCTTATTTTCCGATTTAAAGTTTTTTTTCAATTTCTGCACTTTTATTTGTGAATTGGACATATAACTTATTTAGTGATAAAACTCTGAAAATAGACATTTTAGACCGAGTTATGAGATAAAAATTAGAAATAATCTTATTTTCCGTTTTCAAGTTTTTGTTCAATTTCTGCACTTTTATGTGAGGATTAGACATATTATAACTTATTTAGTCATAAAATGTCGAAAACAGACATTTTAGACCAAGTTATGAGCTAAAAATATGAAATAATCTTATTTTCCGATTTTAAGTTTTCGTTCAATTTCTGCACTTTTATGTGTGAGTTGGACATATTATAACTTATTTAGTCATTAAATTCTGAAAATAGACATTTTAGACCATGTTAAGAGCTAAATATTAGAAATAATCTTATTTTCCGATTTTAAGTTTTTGCTCAATTTCTGCACTTTTATGTGTGGCTTGGACATATTATATATTATTTTGTCATAAAATGTTAAAAACAGACATATTAGACCAAATAATGAGCTAAAAATATGAAATAATCTTATTTTCCGATTTTAAGTTTTTGTTCAATTTCTGCACTTTTATGTGAGGATTAGACATATTATAATTTATTTAGTCATAAAATCACGAAAACAGACATTTTAGACCAAGTAAAGAGCTAAAAATTATAAATAATCTTATTTTCCGATTTTAAGTTTTTGCTCAATTTCTGCACTTTTATGTGTGGTTTGGACATATTATATATTATTTAGTCATAAAATGTTGAAAACAGACATATTAGACCAAGTAAAGAGCTAAAAATTATGAATAATCTTATTTTCCGATTTAAATTTTTTGTTCAATTTCTGCACTTTTATGTGAGGATTAGACATATTATAACTTATTTAGTCATAAAATTCTGAAAATAGGCATTTTAGACCAAGTTAAGAGCTAAATATTAGAAATAATCTTATTTTCCGATTTTAAGTTTTTGCTCAATTTCTGCACTTTTATGTGTGGTTTGGACATATTATATATTATTTAGTCATAAAATGTTGAAAACAGACATAGACCAAGTAAAGAGCTAAAAATTATAAATAATCTTATTTTCCGATTTTAAGTTTTTGTTCAATTTCTGCACTTTTATGTGTGAATTGGACATATTATAACATATTTAGTAATAAAATTCTGAAAATAGACATTTTAGACCAAGTTAAGAGCTAAATATTAGAAATAATCTTATTTTCCGATTTTAAGTTTTTGCTCAATTTCTGCACTTTTATGTGTGGTTTGGACATATTATATATTATTTAGTCATAAAATGTTGAAAACAGACATAGACCAAGTAAAGAGCTAAAAATTATAAATAATCTTATTTTCCGATTTTAAGTTTTTGTTCAATTTCTGCACTTTTATGTGTGGATTAGACATACTATAACTTATTTAGTCATAAAATGTCGAAAACAGACATTTTAGACCTAGTTATGAGATAAAAATATGGAATAATCTTATTTTCCGATTTTAAGTTTTTATTCAATTTCTGCACCTTTATGTGTAAATTGGACATATTATAACTTATTTAGTGATAAAATTCTGAAAATAGACATCTTAGACCAAGTTAAGAGCTAAATATTAGAAATAATCTTATTTCAGAATTATAATTTTTGCTCAATTTCTGCACTTTTATGTGTGAATTGGACCTATTATAACTTATTTAGTCATGAAATGCTGAAAAAAGACATTTTAGACCAAGTAAAGAGCTAAAAATATGAAAAAATCTTATTTTCCGATTTCAAGTTTTTGTTCAATTTCTGCACTTTTATGTGATGATTAGACATATTATAACTTATTTTGTCATAAAATGTCGAAAACAGACATTTTAGACCAAGTTATGAGCTAAAAATATGGAATAATCTTATTTTCCGATTTTAAGTTTTTGTTCAATTTCTGCACTTTTATGTGTGAATTGGACATATTATAACTTATTTAGTCATAAAATTCTGAAAATAGACATTTTAGACCAAGTTAAGAGCTAATATTAGAAATAATCTTATTTTGCTATTTTAAGTTTTTGCTCAATTTCTGCACTTATATGTGTGGATTGGACATATTATAACTTATTTAGTCATATAATGTCGAAAACAGACATTTTAGACCAAGTAAAGAGCTAAAAATTATAAATAATCTTATTTTCCGATTTTATTTTGTCATAAAATGTCGAAAACAGACATTTTAGACCAAGTTATGAGCTAAAAATATGGAATAATCTTATTTTCCGATTTTAAGTTTTTGTTCAATTTCTGCACTTTTATGTGTGAATTGGACATAT